>NW_004624877.1:1670133-1720093 GCF_000247695.1 Heterocephalus glaber
ATATGCTTTCTATATCCTTTTAAATTCTGTAAAATCTGTGGTAATTGATATTGTAATTTAAAAAATGTATAATTGATATTGTGTAACAGGAAGAAAAGGTCTAAAGGAACAGGGGAAGTGGGAAGGGTGGGAGAAAGGAAAAAAGGGAAAAGAAAAAAATGGAAACAAGTTCTTTGCAAATAGGGAAGGGTGGAGGGGGTGAAAGGAGAGCAAGGGAAAGGGGAAAAAGAAAAGAACCAAGATACTCATGTAATGGTACAAGATCCCAATGATGAATGTAACTGTATTTTATATATAAAATGTACCAATAAACTTAATGGGAAAATAAAGTGAGCAGGAGATGTGAATGTATACTTCACAAAATATATTCAAAAAGCTGATGAATTCACTAAAAATTTGGTATACTTCATGGTTATCAGGGAAATGCAAATTCAATCACATTGTACTATTCCTATATGCCCACTAGAATGTATACATTTGAAGACTGAAAACACTAAAAGTTGATGACAGTACACAGCAATCAGAACTTCTATGCATTGTGAATGGGAGTTTAAATTGATCCAACCATTCTGGAAAATGTTTGGCAATACTTTGTCAAGTAGAACACATACCAAACCTTATAATCTAGAAATTCTACTCCTGTAGTTCTATTCCAAAAACAATTCAATTCCATCTCAAACAGGTATCTGCTGAAATTCAAGCACAAAATTGATCATAGCAACTTTATTTGTTGGATGTACACTGAAAACCATACTAGGGATAGATAAAGTATTGTTTTGTCAAATAATGGAAACTACACAACACTAAAAATCAATCAACTACTGCCACTTGTAGCAAAATAGATGAACCTCACTTTTAACTCTTGAGTGTAAAAGAGTTCATACTGTATCTTTCTATTTAAATAATTTTCACATACAAGAAAAGCTGATCTGTACTAATAGAAATCTAATAGTAACTCCTTTGAGAGTGTTATAGACTGGGAGGCCCTCAAGGGAGCCTTCATGTGTGCTGAAGTACACTATATTAAAATCTGATGGTAGGCACCTGGGTGTAGACATCAAAAATTTATTGAGTGGTACAGTTAAGATTTGTGCATTTAGTCAACTGCTCTGGATTTTGTGTTTGAAAAACATAAGCAAAGGTTTTGAACTCACACATTTGAATTATCCAGGGACATTTTATAAAAATTATTATTGGCTGGATCTCACTCTAGATCAATTAAATCATAACCTACAGGAATGAGAAAGAAGTATTCATTTCTAATGGAGTAGAATTGCAGTTGGGCTATAATAGAGTATATAAAATGAAACACATACACTCGGACTCTCTCACACACACACACATTATTCTAATTAACAGCCAATATTGAAAACCAATGTCTTCAGGGAAATTTAGAATGATTATAAAAGAAATAATCTAGGCACAATAAACAAGTTCCTTAGTTAGAAAGAGTAGAAATTGTGGGTGTTCCCTACCCTTCCTGCAATAACCTACACAGAAGGCCTTCTGTGCAGGAGGAACAGAGGAGGAGGACAGCTCAGGGGAGACCTAAGAGAAGAGGTGGCCTGAGGCTGCACCAAGAGATGCCACTAGGCACCACTCTGATCCTTGTGACTGAGGCTTCAGTATGGTTCCCGTCTGTGCTGAATCAGAGATACCCACATGGCCAGAAGGGTAGGCGGGAGTGATGGTGTGACTTAGAAAACTCACTCTTACAGGTGCTACCCCTCTGCCTTGCTATCTTGACATGGGCTTTCTCTGTGGGAAACCACTCACCATTCCTTGAAAACACAAGCAGTCCTGTGGAGGAATCTGTGCAGAGAGAAGCTGAAGATCGCTCAGCCATAGCACCCATCTACTTTCTCCTCTTAAGGTTTGATGTTTTGTGCATATTGATGTGGTTTTGGGCACACCTACAGGAATATGCAAATAGCTTCAATAAGTGGGCCTGAGGTCTGTGAATTATGGCCATCCCAATGCAGATGTCACAGTGTACTATCAGAAAGAAGAATGGTGCAAATCCACCTATTGCCTTCTCTCAGGTTTTACTAGCCCTTTGGCATGATTTATGTTTTGGAGAGCTCTCAAGATGACACTCGAGAGATTTGGTCCAGATAAGTGATGCAGAAACTGCAAAATGAATGAGTTTTTTCACCCAGAAGAATCATGACTATAAGATCAATCTATGGAACCTGACCATTTCATTTTTAAAATGTTCCTTATTTAAAAAAACTGTATGTTCTACACATGAAAAGTCTACTTTCTTATTCTCTGTTCGCAAAAAGTACTGATGTTATATATAACAATAAGAATACTAACAATAGTGCATAATACACTTAAACTTGTAGTCCTTATGAAGCAATTAAAGTTTTCTGAATCATTATATCAATTATTGACTACCCTTAAACTGGAAATATTTATTAAAATGTCATCTAATAACGAACTAGAAAGCTCTAAGAAGCACTCACAGTACTAATGTGCAAGCATCACATGGAAGCCTCTTTTCCATGATAGATGTCTGATTGATTCCATTATCTACAATATAAATGATGAGAATTTCTTCTAAAACTATATTGTATTAATGAAGTAATCCCCATACTAATTCTGTCAAATTAATAATGTTACCATGAAACTGATGGGACACGACATAAAAATATGCTGAATCTTATGGAAAGAGATTCATTTAGAGTTACTTAAAATATGTTTTCATATATCAACTACCAATTTTTATTGTTTTAAAGTGATGATAAATCTTTATAATTTGCAAGTTATATCTTAGCTATTCAAAACACAGCACAAGACAGAAATTCATGTAATAAATGCTTCTGCAGTCCCTACTGAAACATAATAAACTAAATTTTTTTTAAAAAAGGAAATTTTGAAAGACAGCCTTAGGAAAAAAAAGGACAAGATTTCATTCTATAAAACCAGAAGGGAAAGAAGGGAAGATAAATGAGGACAGATAATCATAAGGACTGCCATTGGGTGGTTTATTTTCAGGGATATTTCAGGCTTATTCCATATAACAACAATCAATTTGCCTCTAGTTCATTTAGATTTTGTTTTATGACTATAAGATACAGAGATAAAATATCTAGGAACCAAGGACTGAATGTGACCAACTAAAAGTCATTATGGTAAAATATGTATAACATAAAATTTGGCATTTGCCAGTGTACAGCATTAAGCACATTCACATTGTGCAACATCACCACCATACATTTTCAGAAATTTTTATTTTCTCTAATCTGAAATTTTATATCCATTAAACAATAACTTCCCAATCTCTCTTCCTCCATTTTGATAATTTTTAGTTTACTTTTTGTTTCTAAATTTAACTACTGTAAATATTTGTTGTGGCTTCAATATGAAGTATTCACCAAAGTCTCATGCATTTAGGGCAGTAAACTTAGAGTAGATTAATCTATTGATGAGTTCTTAACTGAATATGCTGTCAGAAGGTAGATCACTATGGCATGTTCCTGGCTCTTCCCTTCTCTCTCTGGTTCTCTTGCTGTTTCTGAAATTCTAGTAACCATGGAGTGTAGGGAACAGGGAAAGGGAACGTTACCAGAACCTCTGCAGTTAAATGCTAGTCTCTTGCAAGCCAGGGCAGCACAAGGCAAATTACAGGAAAGGTAGAAAAATGAGACTTGGAGAAAAAGCTGAGCTTTGGATCTGATCAGTGCTGCTCTGGGTGGCAAGGACACCCTATTTTGCAGCACCTTTTATTCAGTACATCGGGAGAAACAAATGTAACAAATGAAATGCAGAGTTCAGTACTTTACATTGGGATAAACAAGGTGTGACAAAAACCAGGGATGGGGAAATCTAAGAACAATAAGGAACTATGCAGATGAAGATTTGGTTCCTCCCAGTGTCTCCGCAGGTGTGGTCTTGCCCTGGAGCATCACAGCATCACGGGATCACTGAGGTCTCAGTTGTGACCGGGGGCTAAAATGGAATTACGTCTCAGAATGCCATAGCTGGCCTGTAGGTGGAAGAACTAGGCCTAATCAAATGATTTTTCCCTAAAATTATGTACCATTGCTCCCAACAATGGAGTGAACACCTTTCCTCTGACATGCTTCCCTGTGATGTTTCTGCCTTATGGGGGTCAACTAACCATGGACTGAATCCTCTGAAACTATGAGCCAGAATAAACCATTTTGCCTTTAAACTGTATATATCTGGTATTTTGTCCCAGTTATGAAAGGCTGACTAATATAATACTTGAGAATATTTATACAGCATTTGCCCTTTTGTGTCTGGCTTATTTCACTTAGCATAATATCTAAGACATATCCAGGTTCTAACATATGTTAGAATTTCCTTAATTTTTAAGGTCTAATAATATTCCATCATATGTACCACATTTTGTTTATCCATTCATCTACTGATAGATGTTAGAGGTTTTCCATCTTTTGGCTACTGTGAATATGCTGCTAAGAATGTGAGAGTATAAATATTTAACCAATGTTCAAATTCCTATTATCTAATGTATTAAACAAAATACCATATAATTATATTTGTGATCAGATGTTCCAGGTGACATGAGGTTATATAGATTTGTAAGTGATTTTAGTGTAGGAAATATTTATTATATATATAGATATACACATGCAGAAATATTCTGATGTATCTATGTATCTATGTATGTATATATACATATATTAATGTATATATGTATGCATATATCTGTACATATATTTAAGAATTCAAGATGCCAAAGACTTCAGGATAGAATCTAAGAAGAAAAAAATCTGCTTGAGTTTAGATATCTATAATACAACAATGTAATGAAATACAATTTCACCAATAAATACAATTGGGAAAGAAATACAGTTGTACCTATCTGCTACCAAAATAGCTATTATGAAAAAGTTGTGCAAAATGTGTCACAGGAACATGAAAGGATACCTTGGCCAGACTTAGGAAAGGGGCATGGGAAACAGGAGCTCATCAAAGAAAAATGTCAAACACAAGCCAATACCTGAATTGGACATTTGGAAGAGACACACAAAAATCAGAAGGGACCTCACTTCAGGCTAAGGATAAACATGAATAAAGAGGAGAACATCATAAAATCTTGGCATCCTGGACTGGACAACACTAAGATATGGTAAGAAATTATCCTCAGAAGCCTTGCACATCTCTGTATTATAGGAAGAAAGCGGAAGAGAGTTAAACCACTTTCTTTTTCCTTTCCCCAAACCTCAACTGAGACCAGATTTTTTTCAGTGATAATCCTGTGGTTTAAATAAACTTGAAGAATGCATACATAAGTTAATACATGTATTAGGTTCTAAACAACTTCTGGCTCATAGTAAGTATGTTTGTCATATATACTTTGTGTATATATGTATATATTCTTATATGTATATCTCCTTTCTTTGATGGTTAAAATAAACTTCTTTTCATAAGAAAAACTATCTTTTCTCATTCCCTAGTAAGTTTATTTTTCTTCATTCTTCAACTGTTTTCCTTAAAAATACATTAGAAGACAATGGGCCTAAGGATACATTAATGACCAGAGCCAACAGATATCTACCCTTGGGATGTATCCTCCAGGATACATTTTAGTGAAGGACAGACAATAAAAAGCAAAATACATGCTAGCTAAATGGTGATTAGAGTTATAGAGAGAAAGAAAGTAGGAATTAGGGTTGGAAGTGTCAAGTGGGGTTAAAATTTTAGAAGTACTGGTGAGGAAATCCTCTCTGAGCAGATGACTTTTGAGTGATGACCTGAGAGAGGATCTGGGTCATATGCCTATGTCAGTACTTTCCTTGCACATGGAACGTCAAGTGCAAAGGCCCTGACGTGGAATCAAAATTGTCTTGTTTCACGTATTTCCAACAGGTTAATGGCTTGGGAAAGATTAAGCAAACTGCAGAGTATAGAATACAAGATCTGTCTGAGTAGGAATGGGTAAGTTGTGTAAATCTTTGTTTGTTTTCTATTTTCTTAAACATTTATCATAATATGCTTATATTTCAGATGCTTCTTCGTTATAAAGAAATGCTATGTGTTTGCTTAGACTCTGCACTTGTCTATTTGGCATCAATCAACCACTGATCCAAAGAACAGTCAAAGCTGTTTATATTTTCTCTGCAGTCTTGCCTTGGTGGGTATGTAAAATCACATGACAAACCATCCAGCCACAAACCCCAATATCTCTGCTTCACTTCCTACCTGACAGAGAACACCCTATTCTAACAACTTTCTGCTACTGTAGTAGTAGCAAAGGCTCTGGCTCAGGCTTTTCCCTCACTCTCTCTGCTTCCTGAGGTGGCCCTGCATAGTACAGCAGGAATGTAAGTGATTAAGTCTTATTTCAAATATATTGACCCTCCATGTTGTCACTTAGTCATATCCAAAATTAAGTCCCATGAATACAACTGAGACAAGTTCGTGACAAGATATCACATCCTCTGTTAATGATGGGCAATGTTGACATGGTCTTGTTCTGTATAGTGGTTTTACTTGTATTTATGAAAATGCAAAATAAGTCATGTGCCATTTTATTATTAGTTGGGAGCCTGGGACCTCCTATGAATCCCCCTGAAAAAGCTGGATTAAAGCTTGTGGTTCAGACTCAATGCCTAAAAGAAACCTCTAAGCCTCTTAAGTTTTGTATTCACAGATATTAAAGTCTTACCACCCTCTGGCAGTCCATATGGCATACAAAACAGAGACAGCAAAATTGGGAATGCATGGAAAGAAGAGAAGAGAGCTGAGCAACATGGCAGGCTAGGGACATACTTACATTATATAAAACGTCTTGACACTCTGGGACCTAGCTTCTAGTAAGCACAGTCCAATGAATTACCTATGATTTGAGCATTCATGTTAGTACCTTTCTTTGAGGATATGAACACAGCAGCTTTCATATTATGCAATGATCCAAAATGCCTGAGAAGTGAAGGATGGTGGAGTTAACAAGTTATCCCATGCCTGCATAATTCCACTTCTAGGATTACAAGTTAAGCTAATATTTAGAGATATAGACAAACTTTCATGTGTAGTAAATTGCATTGATTTTCATTTATGACAGCGTAATTTCAAAGCAACCATCAAAATGTAAGTTCTACTTTATTCTTCTTTTTCAAACCAAAAAAAAAAAAAGCTATTTTAAGCCCTTTGGGTCACTATGTTTGAGGGTTTTTTGTTTTTTTTTTTCCAGGGATTGAACTCGGGTCCTTGCACTTGCACAGCAGGTGGCCAAACCACTGAGCTAAATCTCCAACCCTTCTTTGGGTCACTATGTAAATTTAGAATCAGCTTTGTTGATCCCTACAAAATATATATATTTTTAAATCTCAGCTGAGATCAATCAGTCAAAAGAATCCATTGTATATCCACTAAAGAAAATTTTCTCTTTTGAGTACATTTGAAAATCTAATACAGTGAAGAGAATATTTTTTTAGTAAAATTTAAATTTTCATTACTTAGCTCACCAATATTTTGTATTTTCAGCGATGAACTATAAATCTTTTCAAGAGTAAACTTTTGGAAGTATTTTTCCTATTTCCTTGATACCTACTCACATTGGATATAATTTGCTCTTGATATTTCTAGATATTTAGAAAAGTTAGACCTTCACTTTAAGCTTTTATTCTTTTATAAGATAATATTTTCATCTAAAAATTGTTTTATGTCTAATTTTGAACTTTGATATATTGTAGAGTTCTCAATCCTTTCAAATTTCTTTGACTCTTGATTTTTTCTTGGATCCATGGATTATATAGAAGTATGCTGCTTCTCTTCCTATTTATTTTGAGATTTTCCTGGACATCTTACTTTAGTTTTCTCTATTGTAATATTAATTTGACAGAGAATATACTTTCATAGTTATATCCTTTTCGTTTCTTGAGACTTCCTTTGTGATATAGCACATGGCAGGTCTTTGTGTTGGTTTTCAAAGGCATGGTGCCAGTTTGTGCTTGTGAGGACTTCATGGAGGATGGCAGTGCAGTTGTGCAAATGTGGGGACACAAAGGAAGAGATTACGTGGGCAGATAGGAAACTGGAGTGAGATTCAAGGTCAGGCTCGGGCTAATATAACAATTCTCTCTGGCAAGAACTAACTCAGCAACCCAGGAGAATTACCTTGTTTCTTTTCAAGGAGATACTGCCAAAGATTCCACCACCTCACAGTATCAACACCCTAGGGACAAAGCTTCAACACACAAACTTTTGGGAGGTAAGATTACATCCAAACAGTAGCACCTAATGAACATAGAGCAGCATGAAAATTTGCCAACTGAAAAATTTCTTGCTATCACCAGATCTCAATGTACTAAATTTAGATGCAGATCTAAGAATTCAATGAATGTGTATGCTAATTATGGACATTCTGTGGATGCAACACAAGAACTCACCCAGGTTACATCATTTGATTTCTTATTTCTCATGGTAAAGCAATATTCTTCCATATGTAATTGTAATTACAACCATTTTTAATTTCTTTTCATGCTGATTTATTTATACTTTCATGTCCTTTGTATATTGATCTTTATATTCATTTATAAGATAGAGTAGATGTACATAAAACAATTATGCATTATATTTTAATTGTCAAGATCCAGGACAGGGGTAAAACTAAGCACTATATTCATACTAAGAGTTTAATGTTCTGAGTTCTAATTCTGTGTCTGCCAGTAATTTGCTTTATGTCCTTGGTTGGTAGGATGAAGCTCATGTGAGCCTCAGTAGACTCATCTGTAAATTTAGGAAATTTCCACTAGAACCAGATACAATGTTGTAACCCTGGACTTTCTCCAGAAGGAGACACACATCTCAGGATGATGGTTTGCTCTATTATACGTCAATTTTGCTTTGCCTTGAAAGAGCTGTTAATACCACCAGTACCTATGGCATCTCAGACAACGTGAGAAACAGAAATCATTTCCTTCTAAAGGACTGAAACCACTTGCATCAAAAATCTCCCTGTCCCTAGGCCATCCAGTTGCTGATAATACAATACTAAAATCCACACTCAATTAAGCTGAGCTCCCCTTGGGGAAACAAGGATGCAAAGAGAGGGTCAATGTCAAAGACTTGACATAATACAAATTCAGACTGTATATAGAGCAGCTGGAAGGAAAATCTGAAGGAGGAAAAGACATAGCAAGCACTTGTGATGTGCCTGTCCCTTTGATAACACAATGTGCAGTATTTGAGATGTGACTAGGGAAGATAAAAGGATATGGTGAAAGCTTTAGGTGATTTCTCTGAAAACTAGAAAATCTTGGGTGTGAATGAGACAGTAAACATCTGAGAAGAAAGCAAGCACACCCGTTCCTTGGTTCCATAGTGATAATGGCACAGCAAGTAGGAAGCCTGAGGCATTGTTTTGTCTACAGATGAGAATAATGTTTAAGAACCTAGGTCCAAGGTCTCATGCAACTACTGATTTAGGAACAAGTGCTGCAGTTGAGTGTCTTACTGTCTTTGCTTTACATACCACAAGAAGTTGCTCTGATCTCTCACAGGAATTGTACGCTATTGAATTAGAACTCTGTTTATGTCCAATACCATGCTCAATGCACTTGATGTCATTTGAGTTAAAGCTTTGGTTCTGGGACTGTACAAGTTTTATTTTTAAAGTATCATAGAAACTTATAAATACATAAATAAATGTTGCATATTTATATGTGTTTGTATATGTTAAAAGTTATATTCTTTTTAAAATATTGGATAAAAGAGTAGAAATATCTCCAGCTCTTTGTTTCTTCTCTTGCCTTCCTTTGCTATCCCAACTTTAATACTCATGACATTTTATTTTAGTTTTAAAAATTTTTTGATGACCACTATTAGATCCAAGGTTGTGCACAGGCTAAGCACATGCTATACCACTAACTTACCACTCCAAGAACCTGCCATGCCATTTTAGATTCACCTTTAATCATCAACTCCTGCTGAGCTATAGGATATCCTAAAGACCCATGACACTGCTTAGAACACTCACTGTGCCACACCTAAAGCAAAGGTCCCTGTAAAGAAAACTTGACCCAGAGGGGAGGCTGACAGAGAGGAATCCTAAAAGGTGAAGGGAGATAAGACCCACTTATGGGAGATCCTTGGGAGTCTCAGAGGAGAAAAGACTAGATATTCTGATATACATGACTTCTCTGGAAAGCATATAATATGAAATAACAAGCTTTTAGAGACAGGTTAGTTTGAACCACTTCTTCATTAAGAGACTGACCAGAATTTGGATTAATGAATGAATATGCTCTGCTAAAACAGAAAAAGTTTTTTTTAATCAACCAGATCTGAAGGGCAAACTCAGTGTACCATTTGATTATAGGCACAGTGGCTATGTTTATATCACACATCTCTCCTAATCTGGAATTAAAAATGGTGGTGTGACATCATGATCTCCTAGAAAGGTCTAAGAACCAAACAATCTTAGGTGCTAATCCCAGTTCTGAGAGTTGAGGTCCAGCACTTCCCCACTGAGACAGCATTTTCAATTTGTAAAAAGCACAGTTGTCATTTCCCAGGATGAATGTTCACTGACAAAAGGTAGTCATAGTTGAAAGATTCCAAATGGAGACAAAGAACTGTGGTTACCACCACAAATCCAGTTTCTCTGCAAGAAGTTGACCCCAGGGAATGCTTTGCTAGAGCTCACCTCATCTTTGCATTAGCCATATTGGTTTCTGCTCCTTTTGTTGATCTGGCTCCCACAGGGCACCAACTTTGTAGGGTGGAGAAGGTTTAGACATTATTTTGTACCATCTGAGCAAGATTTTTATAGTATGCAAATATAGATGACAGAAAATCAGGTTTACAGATCACTCACAAAATTGACCAACCCTTATGGTGTTTTGTGAAGAAAAACTTTCATTACCTCAAGAGTTGATATTTTTCATTAAATCCCTAACAGTCTATTCCCCACTAAATGGTTCTGTATTTTTGGAGGGAGAAAATACCTACCTATGATTTCTGTAACATAAATTTATGATAGGCATTATTTAGAGTAATAATAAATGAATGTTGGATATAGATTTTTATGAATGTTAGAAAGATTTCTTAGAAAGTGACAAAAATTTATTCACTTTATTGGAAGTTAGTATGTCCAGCTCCCCTGCTATAAATGCTGGGTAATTCAGAGGTAGTCATCTTCCAGACTATGTCTACATATTTGTACACTGGGAATGTTAAACTACAATAACTCAGAGATATCCCAGTTCTAGTATTCAGTGCTTCCATGGTTTTAGTATTTGTTGATGTTTTAAATAATATTATTTCATTCCCCAAGATTCTTTCATCTGCTATACTCTCTCTCCAGATTCCTCCACAGATAAATAATTCCAGGTGGGATTCATTTAGATTTTTCATTATTAGTTTAATAGCTACCATATATCTAATGCTTACAATGTACAGGATATATATTATCTGACATAATCCATATGTAACCCAAGTTTTAGCCCAGGCTTGCCTTTCTCGATACTTTGGGAAAAGAGAATTTGTCTTATTTCTTGCTTTTCCTGGCAGCTACTTCTCGTGGTTGCATGCTTCCCTCCATTGCTCTTGGCTCCATCTTGGAAAATACTCACTGTGCTGCCAACCATTGCCTAAAACTCTGAGACAGTATCTATCTTTAAGGTGGATCTGCTGCTATTCCGATGATATCAGGGATAAGGAAATATGTAATGACATTTTCCTTTCCTCTTTTTTATGGTTTGTATTTCAAATGTCACCCAAAGTCACATGCTTTGAAGGCTTGGTCCCTAACCTGTGGTACTTTTGGGAGATATCAAACACTGTAGGAGGCAGGATCTAATGGAAAGAAGTTAGGCCATTGGGGGCATTTCCTTGAAGGATATAGTGGGTCCTCAGCCCTTCTCTTCTCTCTGCAACCTGCTCACCTCATGGTGAGCTTTGCTCTACCAAATGTTCCCATGGTGATGTTTTGCCTCTCCACAGACCAAAGCAACAGGGCAAACAATAATGGTCTGAAACCTCTGAAACTGTGAACCAAAACAAATTTTTCCTCTTTATGACTGATTCTCTTAAATATTTTGTTACAGTAATGTAATCTAATTAGTATAGTCTTGTATTTCTTAACTCCTCCACACCCACCCTGTAAATCTTTGTGTCTATAATAAATGTTATTATACAGTTGGGCATAACTGTCCCTATTAAACAAAGGAAACAATAACATAACAATGAATGTGAAATAAAACTATAACCAAGCTCCCCAAAAAAGAAAATAGAGGAAGGAAGCAACCCAATTCATACTCTTATTCTGTGTCCAGAATATCTCTTTCTTTCCTCTGTAGAAAGCACTTTCTTTAATTCTTATTTCAAAATTTGTCTTCCTGTAAACTATATCTGCAGTCCTCAAGGTTGACCTCAGATGGGATTTTATGATTTTCCTCCTCTAGACCCATAGTCTAGAGTCTGAATACTAACCTATAGTAACATATTTTTTCCAAATCTGAGTTATAGGACAAGTCTCCAAAGTATATTAGACAAGGTCAAGTTGGGCTTTGAATCCTATTCAAAGCTTTTATCTTTTGCATGAGGCCCCGATATACCTTTGTATTTCTTCCTATGGTTTTTTTAACTGTAAGACTGAACATTTACAAATACCTCTCAACAACAAATATTTTTTTACAGAATATGTGATAGAACATAAGGTCTAAATGGAGAATAAGAAACACCTCTATCCTAGATGTAGCATAATATGTCCAGATTCCTTCTCCCAAAGTGGAGGCAATGCTTTGCTTTATGAAACACACCAGCATCAGTTCTCCTTTATTTCCTCCAATCATGTCCAGATAAAATAAGTATATACAAAATCATGCTTGTTTTCTGCTTTTTCAATCCACAAACTATCTAGATCAAGAAGTTGCTTGAAAGTAAATGTACACCAAGAAAAAAGATTTGAAATCAGTTTTTTTTTCCTTATTTGAATTGACTCAAATTTGTGGATTATGAATCCCCTCTAATTATAAGCACAAGGGTGACAGAATAAGGATTTTCTATTTTCCTGTGTATAATGCAGATCCTAATGGATTGGAAGAAATGGTTAGCTTAGGTTGCTCTTTATATTTATAATAAGCTTTGGAGTAACAACTACTATTCTAGTCTGGGGAATAAGGCTAAGAGAATCAGAACAGCACACCAAAATTATATGTACAAGAAGTAAAATTACTGAGCTCTGACAAAAGTTAGTAAGTTATTGACTGTCATATATTACAATAAATTAAAGAATTCACATTATTTAGGAGTGTTATTTTACTTCCAGATAAGGAGAAAAATTCTTTGTCTTTCATGCTCTCTGGTACCCCTTTTCTGCTCTTTCTCCAGTCCTCGGTTCATGTTACTTCACTGAAATAACATTAAGCATATTAGCATTTGTATCTTTCTCTCAGAATGAATTTAAAAGAAAAAGATAACATTCTATCAAAAGAATACTAGGGCTTAACCATCACACAGAGAATACTTTTTCCTTTGATTTCTTTTCTAAAAATATATTTTTCTTTATGTAGACTCACATTTCTGTACTATATCACTCAAAGAAAACCAAAAAAATTTTTAACATTTCATATGGAGCAAGTCTGCTGGAAATGAATTGCTTTTGTTTTGCTGTCTTTTCCTGAGGAAATTATTAGTTTTCTTTCATTGTTTTTAAGGAATAATTTAGCTGGTTACATAACGAAATTTGTGAGATTATTTTTCTTTCACTATTTTAAATATTTTACTTCATTTTTTCCTTGCCTGCATGAATTCTGATGAGAAGTACCCCATAATTCTTATCTGTGTTCTTAAGATTCTCTCTCTGTCTTGATAGTCTGCTATTTGAATATGATCTGTGTTTGATATTTGTCCTAGTAGGTGTTCTGAGCTAGATGAATCCATAGTAGTGTATTTGTCATGAATTGTGAAGTCTTAGCCATTTCTATTCAAACATTTTTAATTTTGATTGGGTGTAACTTAGACTTTTTGAAATTGTCCAGCAGTTGTTGAATGTTCTATATGTTTTACTTTGGGAAAGTTTTATTTTTATTTTAATTCTTTAATTCTTTTATTGGTACATTTTAGTTACACAATATGTTTACATTTATCACTGGGGGCTTATAACTGTACATGATGTATCTTGGTTCTTATTTTTTTCCCATTACCTGTGCACCCTTCACCCTCTCCACCCTTCCCTATTTACATAGACTTCATTTCCACTTTTTTCTTTTCTCATAATTTTTCCTTTCCCTTCTTTGTTGAGAAGGTTTTATAACCTATCTTTGAGCTAACCTGTTCAATCATTGGCTGTGTTGCATCTATTAATAAGGCCATCAACAGCATTTTATTTTTTACTATAATGTTGACTTCTTGTATTTCCTTTTATAAATTCTTTCTAAGAGTTTTCACCTCTCTGTTTACATTATCCATCTTTTCTTTCATGGGGTTTACTTTATATGTCTCTATTATATCTCTTAACATACTAACCATATTTAATTATTCCTACTTTATCATTTCAACATCTATGTCATTTTTTAGTTTTATTTTTCTACTGAACAAACAGAAAAATTGTATATATTTATGGTGTGTAACATGATGTTTTCAAATATGTATACATTATGGAACAGCTAAATTGAACCAATTCATATGTGTGTTACTTCACCTACTTTTCTTGCTATGAATTCACATAAAATTTGCTATTTTAACAACTTACTGTTCACTGTAGTCACATGTTATAAAATAGATCTCCTGAACTTATTCTTCCTAAGTGAAATTTTATATCTTTCTATCAACATCTCTCCAGTCCCCATCCTTCCCAGCCCCTAGTGACTGTATTCTACTCTCTGCTTCCATGATTTTGATGTTTTAAGATTCAACATATAAATAAAAATCATGCAATATTTATCTCTCTGTTCTTGGTTTATTCCCCTGAACATAATGTTCCCTGGGTTCATTAACATTGCAAATGACAGGAATTTCTTTTTAAATGCTGCCTAGCATTCTGTTAGGTTTACATATCACATTTTTTTTGTCCACACTTAGATTGATTTCATATCTTAGCTAATGTGAATAATGCTACAATGAACATAAAAGTGTAAATATCTCTCTAACGGGGTGATTTAATTTCCTTTAGATGTAGATCCAGGAATGTATTTCTGGGTCATATGGTAGTTCTATTTTCTTTTATTTTTTGAGGAACTTCCATAATATTTTCCATAATTTAAATAATTTTAAATTCACATTCCTACCAAAATTTGCAATAGTTCCCTTTATTCCACATCCTCAACACTTACCTTCTTTCTTCTTTGAAACAGCCATTCCAACAGGTCTGCAGTAATATCTCACTGTGGTTTTAATTTGTTTTCCTTATGAATTGTAGTGGTGCATATTTTTTCATTACCAGTTGGCCACTTGTGTGTCTTCTTTTGAAAAATATTATTAAAGTCCTACGCCCATTTTTAAACCAGGTTATTTGTTTCCAAGCTGTAATATGGCTCTGACAAAGTCCATCACCCTAGAAAAGTCATCTGTTATAAACAAGGCAATGAGTGTGTTTCACGTTACTCTTCTTTCAACCCCATCCCTCAACACCAAAACGATGTGTGATCCTTTCTCAGATCTTCACTGTAAGAACCTAATGATATTCTTTGAGTTCCTTTAGTGATTTCATTTAAAAGCTCATGGTATCCACCAGTTATTTTTCTTTGACAGGACTTCTAACACTCCAGAACCAGGCAGTTGTTAAAATCTCTATAGAGTCATTTAGTTTTCCAACTGCTGCTCTCTGCTGGATTCCTTGTGGCTGTTGCCCTAAATGTGCAGAGTTTGAGCCAGTGTAGGGATTTTTATGCAAATTCAGGGCTCCCTCCCTGCTCTATATTTTCCTCTTTTTAGTGACTTCTCCCATTAATTTCTGGAAACTGTGAAGCTCTGAATTATTGTTGTACCTTTTTTTCAATAAAGCTATCACTTTCTCCTTGTATTTGATTTTTCTGTGTGTGTATGAGAAGTTGAAAGTGCCCTTAGCCAGAGAAACTACCCAAATTTAGGGCTCACCAAATTTTGGCATCTTTTATTTCATGTTCCTTCCAGTTTCTGTCATCTTTGGATTGTTCTACAACATCTTCAGTTTATATTTTATCCATAGTTTATAGTCACTTTTGTCTCATGAAACAGTTTTCAAATAGAGCAAATAAGACAATGAATTCCAGTGAGATTTAGCATTAACTATCTAATGAATATATAACCATCTGGGATTTGGGTATCTTCTTTGTAGATTCAGAAAACTGATTCTGTCAAGTGGATCTATTTATATTCGCCAATCACGAGACTGACATAGAAAAAACAGAAATCTATTTTATTAATTTTCCAACATAAATAAGACTTGAGCTAGAGCTGCATGATCAGCAACTTTCATTTCCTGTAGGCAAAACTACATGGGAAGTCAAATTACAAGCAGGAGTTTGTTTGCTGAGCATGAAATCAGAAAAAGGGAAGTTGGTTGAGTGTTTAATGGAATCAAGCTCATATCGCCTCAGGTATGGCTCTACAAAATGGAATGCCTGGAAGTGGAAGGAGGCATCTCATTCACTGACTGAATTTCTCTTCTTCCTCCAACAGCACCTATTTACCTCTGTGCCTCTCTTTTTTTGAATGGACTTCCATAGTGTTATCCAAAGACATTATTCTTTAATAAGGAAGTTTATAATGTTAATGTGATTATAGATTTTATCCCTGAAGGCTATTTTGTATCTTATGACTTTTCCTATCAGCACTTGATTCCTGTATTTATTATTGTGAGTTTAATACTAAGAGAAATATCTTATTTCTTTGAAGTCCAAAATCTTATAAAGGTTTAATAATATTTCCCAGGCAGAGACTACAGAACCCACCACTTTGCGTCTGAAGATTAACTGGGATAGCACATGTAATGCTCCTGGCATTTACTTGATAAGCATTGAAAAACTCCTTTACTTTCCTTGCCTTTACTTAATGAAAACAGGTGTCAAAGAAAATACATTCATTTTTCTCTTGCATGTTCCCCACATGATAATTGTTTTCTTAAATCTAGCTAGCCAGAAAACTAAGTCTTGAAGGCAGTTTCAAATCATAAGGCTGAATGGAGAAAACAGAATAAAATGTTTTAGGCTTTTAATTATCAGGTCCCATTCACAAGACAACAATAACTCTAAATCTTACTCTATGTTTTAATAAGCTATCTGCTGCTATGACAAAATACCTGAGCTAAATCAATTTAAAGAAGGAAAGGTTTATTTTGGCTCATGATTTCAGAAGTTTGAGTCCTTTGTGATTTAGCCCTATGTGGTTTAGCCGTACTTTAAGCCTGAGGTAAAGACACCTAAACCATGTGGTAGAACAAAACTGCTCACTTCATGGCAGCCAGAAACCAGAAAGAGAGACAGAATGGGGCCAAGTATAAAATACACCCTTCAAGGACATGCCTCCATGACCTACGTCCTCCAATAGGCCTCACCTCCTAAAATTTCCACCACTTCTCAACCGCCCATTAAACTATAAACTCATGTATGGATTAACCTATCTGTGAAGTCAGAGCACTTACGATCCAACCACCTCCTAAAGGCACCACCTCTGAACACCGTTACACAGGATACAAGCCTTCTCACATGAGTCTTTGGGGAACAGAAAGCCAGACTGTAATATCTACTTTAAACATTAGCATGAGGACATTATACATTCTGACTTCTGTCAATCATTAGGACGTCTAAGCCAAAGTTCTCAGTGATTGTCCTTTTATGCTTAATTTAGTGGCTAGATAGTCAACCTCATCAGTGGCAGACTTAAGTTACACATATGATAATTATATCAATTGTAACTTCTCATTTTGCTTACAATGTTATTTACCATAATAGTTAAGTCCTACTTAGAAACATAGAATGAACACTTTAAACATTCTTTTTTGTAAGCCTCACAGGTCTATTTACTAGGATTGGTCTTCATTTTCTAGCTAAGGAAACTGATCCATATATGTCAGAATGAATGTGAGTGAGAAGGTTTTGAAACTTACTAAAAGTCACATACTCCACAAGTGTAAAGGCTAGAATGTAAGCTACTCATATTTGCATTCACTGTACTACTTCATAATTCCTCTTAATAATATAATTTCATCTTAGCCAAGGCATTAGAGATAATGATTAAAGGAGTGATTCCAATAGTGAATATTTGGAACCTGCAAGAGATTTGGAAGGAGCTATTTCGAAAGAAGAAATTTCTTGGTGATGTTTGTCAAAAACAAAAGCCACTCCTTCTTTGTATGGTTCTCATGGTAAGAGAGATACATTTCAATTTGTATATATGTAATTCACTACTTATGCAATTTTTATTTATACAAGAAAAGTTTTTCCTTTTTAGCAAAGCATTGCATTAAAATGAAAAAGGCACTGAAGAGTTAGGAAACCTGTAGTAGGTCATGGAACCTATCCAGGCCTGTTTCCTCATTAATCAAATACGACATTAGCTCAGGTGATCTTTACTGTCCAAGAGCTTAGAGTTCTATACTTCAATCACATCCATTCTTTTCTTTTGACCAGCTTTCTCAGCCATGTTCCAATGGAACAGATTGACAACAGCTAACCCAGAGTCACATTCCCATTTAAAACACAGGCCTTGTTATTTTGGTACCAATTACAAGGTTATGGATCATGCTTAAAGGTGTTTAATATGTTGTAATGTTTAGACACACTTGGTTCTAACATTTATGAGGGCTGTTTGTAGCAACAAGAAGTATGCTCTCACTCCATAAGTATGCAAGACTGCTGTAAAAACAGTACAGATGTGCCGGAAAGAAAGAGCCTCAAACCAGCTACAAAGAAAGGTAACAAGTGTTTTGAGCCACACTGTGGTTTTACCTACTGACTAACCTCTCATCAACCAGAGAAAATTTTTAATAAGGACATGTACTGTTGCTGCTTTTCACTTTATTTCAATCCCTGATGTAGAATGTTTGTAAAGCTGGTGAGAAAGATTTTACAGCCTTGTATGAATGTTTTCTTCAGGAGTCATAATTCTTTTTTTAATGAGATCACACTTTCTGGGGCATGTTCCTATCTCTTCTCACCCTACCAAGGTAACAGGTGATGACTTCTCAGGTGGTGGATACTCAGTGATGCAATAATAATAGGATGGAGAATGGTCACCTGTACCTCTGAATATTATTGATGCATTTGAATTCTAGTGGAATTCTGAGGGCATCCTCAATAAATCTTCCTTTAAAACATTTATGCTTTTAAATACTGAGAAAGAAGTGAAATGTATAGGTCACTTAAGAGCCAAATTTCTGGTGAAAGCAAGTTTTATAACTTAAACTTGGAAGGACTTTTACAAAGAAATCCATCTCTCTGAACACCCATTGGGATTCACAAGCAGTGGAAGTGCCAGAATATCCTTTCCCAGGTTGAAAGTAGGCAGCTGTTTATATGCATCTGTAATTGCTCCTTTTGACAAAAAAGAGGGAAAACCTTCACTTACTTGGTAAAGTTTTGAACTGCATCATGCTAATAAAGCAGCAGCTGAATTTGAACTTGAAAGTCTTAGTGTAACAAATGACAACATGTATATATACACATGTACACCACATATATACATATGTAATTGGGTCATCAGCAGTAAGAAAGATTCAGGAAAATAAAATAAGTCAGCCTTAAAGTATATAGCATGAATTGGATTTCATTCATTTAAGTATTTGGAGTACCCTTATAGGGACTGTGCTAGGTGCTGAGGACACAAAGCAAAACAAGGTAAGATAAAACAACATAAGAAGTTTATACCTCTAGAGCAAACAAGGATCAGTAAACTACAGCCAGTGGGGACAAATGGCTTGTCTTTGTACTGCCATTATATTAAAAATGTTTTGTACATTTTAAAGGGTTATGAGAAGGAAAATCAAAACACAAAATTTGAAAAAAAAAAAGAGCATGCAAAACCATATATGGTCCATAAAGCCTAAGATATTAACTCTCTGACCTTTTTCAGGCTTCTGCTCTACAGTAGGTCAGAAAAAGAATCAGAGTCAGAGACAAGGGGTAGAATAGCATAAATGTGTGGTTTATCACATCCAACAGGCAGATGTCTAATCCAAAATTGAAATATCTGTGAAAGCTTCTCAGAGGATATGGCATTTACCTGGGGTCTGAAAAATGGGTAGAAAATAGACACAGAAAGATGGAAGACATGAGAAGATTTTTACTGGAGAAGGAAGCTACCTAGAATGGTCAAGGTGTGGAAGGAAGTTGGGTGTGACACAATACAGGTTGAAATTGAGCTGCCAGAAGCTATCAGCCTAGCAAATCAGACACAAAGTAGGGTGTCATCTCTCTTCCCAGCTCCAGGTTATATGGTTCTTTCAGGCTGTAATCTTCCTCTCAGAGTCTGGTAGCAGGCAAGGTATATGTCTTGTCATGACTTCACGGGAGTAATGACAAGAAACTTTCCTATCTCTGACCAGGTAAAGGGTTTGTAGATTTAGCCACAGTGTGCCCTTCAGTTTGAGGCAGGCCCTGCCATCAGATGGCAGCAGTTTTACTCCACCATCCAGGCTGCCAAGCTACAAAAGCTCTGCATCATCATGAGACATTTTGCCCTCTACTTCCCAAACTCAAAATCTCCCCTACATCCCTCCCTCTCCAACCTGCTTCTAGGAGCCCAACAATGTACCAATAAAATTAAATTAAGAAAAAAAAGAGAAGTCCAACAATAGGGCTGTAGCTGTAGCTCAGTGATACCTGCCTGGCAAGCCCAAGGTCCTGAGTTCAAATCCAATACTGAAAAAAAGAAGTGAAAAAAAATCAAACAGAAACAAATTCTGGTGAGGTTGTGGGGAAAAAGGAACCCTTCTCCATTGCTGATGGGAGTATGAACTGGTACAACCACTATCGAAATCAATGTGGAGTTCTCTCAAAAACCTTAAAGTGGAAGTTCCATTTGACCCAGCTGTTCCCTTTCTAGGCATCTTCCTGAAAGAGTAAAAGATATTACTCCACAAGGATGTATGAATATCCATGTTTATAGCAGCATAATTTATAATAACTAAACCTTGGAAACAGCCCATATACCTATCAAAAGAAAAATGGAGAAAGAAAATGTGGTATTTATATACAGTGGAGTACCACTCTGCTGTAAAAAAATGTAAACTTGAATCATTTTTAGGAAAATGGATTCACCAGGAAAAAATATCCATTGGGACAAAATGGTATCACTAGGGTTGTGGTTTGCATTTCTTTGCAGATTAGTAATGCTGAGCATTTTAGTATACCTATTGCCAATTAGTACATCTTTTGAAAAAATATTTATTCAGGTCATTTACCTATTTTAATTGTATTGTTTAGTTTTGTTTTTGATGTTGAGCTGTTTGAGTTCCTTCTAAATTCTGAATATTTATCTTGTCAGATAGTTGTGACCATTTTTTCCTATTTTTTAACATTTTGCAGGTTGTCTCTTCATTCTATTGATTGTCTAAAGTTTATGGTAATCAGTGATAATAACTGGATATCAGAAAGGAGAATTTGTTAGTGGAAAGAAGCCAAGTTTGGTTTTATATATTTAGTTTAAGGTGAAAAAGTGGCAATAATTTGAAGAAGGTAGAGAGTGGTTGAAGTGGTATATTATGAAATCTAATATGAAAACATTCAAGAAAATAAAGAGAGTAAATATTTAGAAAAAGCTAGAAATTTTAAAGAATTGAATGGAATCTGTGAGATTTAAAAACATATGTAGACTTTTACTACTGGTCATACTGGAACCAGTCTTTCTTCTATAGATAACTAGGAGAGCTGGAAAAATGAAAGAAAAGCTTCTGCTTTCATTCAATGAACAGATGAAGAAGAATGAAGGATTTGGGACCAAGAGTAAGATGAACGTGACATTTGGAGTCACTTTCTACCTGAGGGTATTTGATGATTCTCAGAAAGCAACTGAAATGTGCCTTGCTGAGATGTGCTCATAGTAGAGTGGTGGAGGCTGCAGGACAAAAGTTGGAATTTTAAGCCTGCTAACATGGGGTGCCGACAAAAGCCCCATGAATGTGTTTAGAATATCTCCTGGCTTTATTTTTAGAGAAGACATGGACTAGAAATGGACCAATCCTTCCATGGTCTTCTCTACAATTTCAAATTATCTTAGTTTTTGAAATTAAAACATTGTAATCCTGATATTGCTCCCTGTTGTCCAGCAGACAATACTCTTTGGAAGAACATCATATAAGCTTCCTGTTACTTCTACAAATTATTTTTCTTATACAGTATCAGTAAATATATGCAAGTATACAAACAGGCACGCAAGGTTATAAGACTACATAGAGATCTCTGGCTTAGGTTGGTCTGATTTAGGACTTTTCACATTTTAATGATGCAAAAGTGATATATGTTCAGTAGAAACCATACTTTAAATTTTGAATTTGGAACTTTTCTTGGGCTAGTGATATGCAGTATGATAGTCTCTCATGATGCTGTGCAATGGCAGCAAAGCACAGATCCCCAGACAGCCACATGATTAAAACAAGGGCCAACAGCTCCTATTCTGCAGTGCACTGTTGCTAAACTGTGATGATCTGCAGAGCAGGTATGTTAAATGAATTTTCAATTAATGATGCTTTCAACTGATGATTTTTTATTTTATGGAAAAATTAAACAAAATTTCATAATCAAATAACAAGAGATAACAATAGCTATTACACTATGTATCATTATCTTCAAAGTAGTTACTTAGAGTACAAGACATAAACCAAAAAGATTCCTACAAAAAAGAAACAAACATATAATAACATGAATCTTTCTTTTCAAAGAACTAAAATAAACTAGTAGTATAAATGAAACCAAATAACATATATATTGAAATATCTTTAAAACAATGGAATTTGTACTTTGGGTAAGTATTTGAATTTCTTCCTATTACTTATTTCTCTCTTTTCTATTTTGTTCTTTGTGTTTCTAATATAAAAAAAACGATGTGATGTGTGAGCTTGTAAGTCTGATTTATTTCATTTCTAGTTATCTTTCCAAAAGAGTAAAAATCATCATATTACAGGGATACATGCATATCCATATTAATAGCAGCACAATTTATAATAGCTAGATCATGGAAACAGCATATAGGTTCATCAACAGTTTAATGAATTAAAAATATGATATTTATATACAGTGGAGTACTACTCTGCCATAAAGAAAGATAATCTTGAGGCATTTGTAGGGAAGTGGATGCAACTGGAGAACATAATGCTAAGTGAAATCAGTCATGATGGGTTTATTGGGATGCAACACCATGTTATGACAAGGATCATCTGTAACTGATACCAATATTTTACTTTCCACTCATTAAACACTGTATTTATGTCTGTGTGTTTATTTACACATATTCATATATGTAATGCTATGTTTCTTGATCTGCTGGTAATTTTTGTGTATTTGCCTTGTGAAAATTAAAAAAAAATAGTACTTGTTACAGTAGGAATTTGAATAGCACAAAGAGGCCTATAGTGAGTAGTGTCTGGCCAGTCCTCCATTTTTTTACAAGGGGAAAGCACTGTACCATTCTTTATGTATGCAGACACATACATACAGGTGTCTGTATATATGTATGCCTTTATAAATACTTTTTACAGACATTGTATATGTATGTGCAAATGTAGATATCTAATTTGCTGGATCAAAGGACATTCATATCATTTTTATTGAAATTTAAAAATATAAAATATACTTAGAAGAATACAGAAATAGAACTGTACAATTTAATAAATTTTGATAGAGTGAACACACTCGTGAACCTAAATCATATGCTCCTGTGCTTAACTATACCTCATCCAAGGAGTTCTAATTGGGAGCTATCTAGTTGTTAAATTAACTCAGGGAGAATTGACAGATTTACAGTATTGGATCTTCCTATCTACAAATATGTAAATTCTCCATTTGTTAGCTCCCTTTTAATTTATTTCAATAATGTTTTGTAATGTCTTACTTCAAATATAATTTATGCCATAAACTCAATCTGCATATATTTTGTAGAGCCCATAATTTCAAAAAGCAAAAAAATGACAGAAATAAATGTTAATAATATATTTTGTTTAACCCATTATATCCCAATGATTATAATTTTCGCATGTAATCAACAGACAGAAGTTAGTAGTCATATGTTTCCACTATTTTTGTGTGGGCTAATTCTACAGATCCAGAGTGTATTTTGAAACACACCGCAGTTTTCCAGAGAGCCACTTCTCAAGTCATTAGGGGCCCTGTGTGGCCACAAAAACTGCCCTGGACAGTGCAATTCTATAGTTCTCCAAATACAGAAAATTACACATATTTTATAGGTGGACTCTGATATGTTTAAATTTTTTATGCTATTTTAAATGTATCAGATTTTTAAAAATTTGTCTTTTTACTTGCTTGTTCATGATGTATAAAATTACAGTCATCCCTCTGTACCTGTGGTGATCAGTTCCAGAATCCCCTTGCTAATATAAAAATCCACAGATGGAGCTGGGGATTTAGTTCAGTGGTGCTGCCGCCTGCCTCACAAGCCCAAGGTCCTGAGTTCTATCCCCAATACCAAACAAACAAACAAACAAAACAAAACAAATCCACAGGTGCTCAAGTCCTTACATAATATGATGTACTGCTGCCTAGAACCTATGTGTATTGTCCCAAAGACATTACATCTTCTCTAGATTACTTATAATTCCCAACATAATGCAAATACTATAGTAACTATTTGTTATATTGATAACATAATGGGGATAATGACAAGAAAAAGGTCTTTACATGTTCAGTATACAGGTAAATATTTTATTAGTGAATGTAAGTTATACAAAATAGTGAGATTACTTGTGGCACATATATTTCTTCTCTGTGGCTGAATAAGACATCTATATATATGAGAATCCTAGGACATTTCTTATTTTAGCTATTGCAAATTGCATTGCATGGATACACAGATATCTCTATAGTATGCTGACTTTGATTTTTTTTGAAATATACTAACAAGTGGTGTAACTGAATCAAATGATGGCTCTATTTTAAGTTTTCTGATTTCCATAGTAGCTATACTAATTTATATTCCCATCAGCAGTATAGAGGTGCCTTCTCCATCCTTGCCAATATATATTATTTTTTGTTGTTGTTGTTGGGTTTTTGGGGGGTACTGGGGATCAAACTCAGAACTTCGGGCTTTGCGAAGCAGGCATGATGCTACTGAGCTAAATCCCTGCCTCTTGGTTTTTATTTTTGATCAATCATTCTGACTGGGGTAGGAAAGAATATCAATGTAGTTTTGATTTACCTTTTCTAATGGCTAATGGTATTGAACACTTCTTTATATATTTATTGGCCATTTGTATTTCTTCTTCTGAGAGGTGTCTGTCAAATTCATTTGCCCATTTATTGATTTGGTTATTTGTTTTTGTATTTGTTTGATTATTTGTTGTTATGTTTTCTGGGGTATTTTCTATCTTCAAGGAGTTGAGTCCTTGGATGTGGAAGCTGCAGATACAGAGGGCCAACTGTACAATGCATTTTTGTATATTGGTCCTCTATCTAGCAATGTACTAAAATTACTCATTCTAACAGCATGTAGATTTCTTCTTTTAAATTAAACACTTATGCATGATAATTTATCTCTTTTTTAAGAACATATTTCCTATTTACATGGCATTAGACCAAAGACACTCTTTCTTAATTGAATGGATAGTTGTAAACTCAAGGATTCTGTGAAAAATGATCCAGAATTATATATCAAAAATCATGACTTTTCTGAAGTGGGTTATGTTCTTTAAAACGTAATACATATTAAATCTATGTTTCCCATTGAGCAGTTGTGGATTTTATTTGCTCCTTTTAACCTTTCCCATAATTTACCCTCATTTTAAAATTGCAAAACAAAACTTAATGCACATTTTTGGAGGAACTATAGGAAATACAGTATAACAGTATTGACCAGTAGAAATTAAGACCATGAAGTTACAATCATTTATCAAGATATGTACTTTTCAGTAGATTTTAAACCATAGCGTTGAGGTGAACTAAACAAGCCCAAGCATGTTTTTTATGTTCTTTGTAGCTAGTGATAAAAATTGTTGCCTCATTTATTTGCTATCACTGAGCAGAAAGGCATTGTGCATAAGTCAGCTTTTCAGATAATTCAGGCTTCTTAGAACAAAACATTTAAAAATTATTCCTTTATAAAATATTTTGAATGCCTTACATAGTTTTAAAGGCCCCTTGACAGGACATATTAAACTTCATTTGACCTTTCATTGATGATTGGTGTCACTCTTATGAATTACAATAATTGTTCTGTGTTGTAAATCAGGTTTGCTCTCGGGAAAATTCCAGTGTATAAACCTGCTTCTTCTTTTTGATAAATTAGTACAAACTGCTGTTATTTTTTAATTCCATATTGAAGTTTAATATTTCCAGATTGTTTCTTAAAATGTTTTTTCCTTGTTTTAGACTGTAAAAGCACACCTTCTCACTTCCATCAGATGTCCATTCCTGTGCCTTCAGTATGAGACAAGAAAGAACATGAGAGTGTAAAGTCAGTGGGAGAGATTACCTAGATTGGAGTGGTACATTTCTAAATTCTAGTTTCCATTTTGACTTAAAATTGAACTAGTTAATGGCTAATGGTATGCAAAAGAGGCAAAAATAGAGGTCGGCATGAGGGTCCATAAAAGCTGCAAGACTGAGCTTTTTACTCCAGAGTGTTGTGACAGCTATGTTGGGTACATAGAAGCTCTGCAGCACTTTGGTCTTGCTCCAATTGAACTACTGGACACCTGACATCTACATAATGAGTTGTCATTATACTTCCAAGATTATTAGCCCTATTGTAGAATAAAGTCTATGACTAAAAGTGTAGTATATCAATTGGTCTATATGGGTTTAAACTGGCTTGACTTCCTTAGAACTTGATTTATAAGCAAAATGTATAGCTGCAGTTCCATTTCCACCAATTACTTTGGAAAAATCACTTCTCTCTTGTATATAATCTATTTGTAACTTTAGCAGGATAATATTTTGAAAGGCTTAGAGATATTGTCTTAGTATTTTCATCTTTTGCTCTTTCCCACTTTCAAGTAAATATGTGCTGATGTGCTTATTCTCAAAGAAAGAACAAGACTGAAACAAACCAACAAACAGGAGTTTCTTCACAATGCTAGGACTTCAAAATACACATGCCTTTAGAGAAATTGAAAGGAATTTTGATAAAGACAAACTATTTAAGAGAAAACTCATAGTTTTCCTTATTTTTTTGTTTGACATTAGAAGACAGTACTCTGCCTTGGGGGTGAGGCATGAGGGAAAAACCACTAGGAGTCTGTAATTATGAGGACAATTGAGAAGTATCCATGAAAGGTTTTCAGGTTCTAGGAGCCAATAAAGTATCAATAGGTTTGTGGGCTACAAGAACAAAGATGTAGAGCCGTAGATATGAAAACATCTGGATTTCAGGGAAGAATGACTTCGTGATATGCTAAGAAAGCCTAGCAGGATTCTTCCACCCCAGCATATTTCTGGGTACAGGAATGACTCTTACTCACACCCAAGTGCTCAGAAATATCAGAGAGAACCTCCAGAAGTGAAGGGCTATAGTGTAGGGATGGCTGTAGATAACAAAAGATGCAAACCAGACAGGGAGTTGCTCATCTGAAAGAATGCTACTCTACCAAAATTGTATACCTTAATGCATTTAAAGCTCATTAAAAACCTATAAAACAGGTAGTATTCTTATTATCTCTATTTTAAAGAGGAAAAACTACAACCTGGAGAAATTAAATAATTTATCATAAGTTATATAGCAATGGAGAAAAATTTGAATAAAAAATGTCCTAGATTCAGATGCTATACCCTGGAGCAGTGGGCAGCAACTTATGTATTTGGTTCTTGATCCTAAGCTCATTGTGTAAGAATGAGTTATTGCTACACATGTGAATCCCTGAACAACCAGTCTAGGCCTTATATATTGTTCTTTAACATGTGATTGATTTAACACTATGTAAAATAGAGACAAACACTGTAAATTTGCAGCTTTATGTATGTTAAGGAGCATTTTATAAGGCCTAAATTGTTCAAGAATTCATATAATATATGTATATTTACACTTCAGCTTTCTTTGTACAAATGGCATAAATACTGATCATTTGCACTCAGAACCCCATCTTAAATATCTTTCTTGAAGGAGAATTAACTCTTCCATATAATGACCTTAGAGTCCTGTTATGTAAGACTATATAATAGTTTTAGTTTTATGGTTTCCTAGTTATTACTGTCTTTGCTAATAAATGCTTACTCTATCAAGTCATAAATGGAACCCTCTATTCCATACAACTGTAAACATCTACCACAAGGCTTTCAAATATGTATCAATGCTATAAACTTCACTCTACTCTAAATAGAATTGCATGAGTTATTTGATATAAGTGATGGAAGTAAGTAGCATATAAATCCAACACAACCCTGGTTTAAACAAGGCAGAAATATTGTTCCCTTTCTCATAGAAGTCCAGGAATGGCATGGCAGCTCTGTTTCACCCAGCTCTCAGAAACCCAGGATCCTTTCCATTCTCTACTCAAGCATTCTTGGAGATTGCCTTTGTAATATTTCCAAAGAATATCTATATTCCAGGCAACAGATGGATGAAGAAAAATGGGCGAAAGTACTTAGCACTTGTTTCCTGAAGTAGGGTTCCTGGCAGTGCAAGTTCTATGCTGTTGGTCACAGTTTGGCCACATGAACACGTCTAGCACTAGAGTAACCTGAGGAATATAAATATACTCTACTCTGGACAGACTTTTGTTTCACTAGAAATTCTCCTGCCATGGAAAAGAGATGGCAACCAATGTTGGAATGTAGCTGACGGGCTTTGCCAGAACCCACATTATGTATGTGTTCACTCCACCACAAAACCTGGTTTCCCATGAGTCTGCTTCCCTGAGGAATTAGGGATTTATGGTCATATTCTTCAAAATCAGTCCTGTTAGACCTACCAGTCATAGCTGATCTCAGTGTTTGTCTCTATTTTAGATAGTGGTAAATCAATCACATGTTAAGGAACAACATGTAAGGCCAGACTGGTTGTTCAGGAATTCATATTATGTATGTATACTTACAAATATACATAATATACACATATGTATGCATGATAGCCTTATTTACTTATATCATATGTTTATAGATCTACATATTTTACTTTATAGCACTATACATGTGTATATTATAAGATCTTTCATAGATATATATATATATATATATTACTTAACTTTTAAAGATTAAGTATATAACACAAAATTCCATAAAACATAAATATGTAATTTAAGGAATTATTGGCTATGGTCTGAATGTTTGTGCTCACCTTTTCCCCACATTCATGTTTGGATCCCCAGTGTATCAGTATTTGGAGGTGGGGGCTTTGAGAAGTGCTTAGGTCATGAGGGTTGAACTTTCATGAATGAGATTAACACCTCTTTAAAAAAGATCTGAGCGATTTTTGCCTCTGTGCCATGAAAGTTCACAGAGAAAAGACAGCATTTTCTGAACCAGGATGTGGGCCATTACCAGACAGCAAATCTGCCAGCTCCTTCATCTTGTACTTTCCAGCTTCCAAAAGCACAAGAAATATTTTTTTTTTGTTTATAAGCCACTTAGTTTTGTAAGCCATTTTGTTATAACAGCACTGAAGGACTAAAACATCATCATAAAGTGAATACTCACATGCCTATTACCAAGGTGAAGAAATAAGGCTGGAAACCAGGTGGGGTGGTGCATGCCTATAAACCCAGCACTTAGGAGGCCAAGGGTGGAGGATTCTTGCTAGTTCAAGTCCAGCCTGGGCTACATGGTGAGTTCAAGACCAGCCTGAAGTACATACTGAGAACCTATCTCAAAAAACAAAAACAAATAAACAAACAAACAAAAACAAACAACAGATGACAGGAAGAAAGAAAGGGAGGGATGGAGGGAGAGAGATTGGAAAAGAAAGAAAGAAAAAAAGAAAAGGAGAGGAAAGGAAAGGAAAGCAAAGCAAACCAGGGCTGCAAAACAGTGCTGGCTCCAGCAACTCCCATATGCCACCTTTGTCATCAAATTTCTCACCTTTTGAAAAGATAACCACATATGGGACTCGTGATCATCTTTTAAAATGTAGTTGGGTTTATTATGGTTTATGACTTACATGTCTGTCCCCACAGGCTCATTTGTTAAAGCTGGCTCACCAGCCTGAGGTGCTACTGAGAGATGGTAGAACCTTTAGCAAGGAGGGCCTAGTGGGAGTAAGATAAGTCACTGAGGGTGTGCCCTTAAAGGAAATAACCCCCAGCCTCTCTCTCTCTTTGCTTCATGGCTGCATGAAGTAAGCAGTTTTATTCTAGTATGTGCTTCCTACCACTATGTTCTGTCTTACCACACTTCAAAAACAGTGGGGCCCACCAGCCATGGACTAAAACTACAAGCCAAAATAAATCTTTCCTCCTTAACAAATTGATTTTCTCAGATAGTTTGGCATAGCAAGGGAAAGCTGACAGAGGGAGTTTTTACTTGCTTTTGTACTGTGGGGGTTAGAAACTAGGGCCACACATGAGGTTGCATACACTCTACCATTCAACTATACCCAGCCCCATGAATGCTATATTTTGAGATGGAAGATTTGGGTTCTAATGCTACTACTGCCTCTAACCAGCTGTGTAATCTTGAACAAACTATTGAATCACTCATGTATATAGTTGGAAATTTTTATTTTACACACACACATAAATAGTGTGCATATATATATATATATATAAATGTATGTGTATAATGACAGTATCCAATTAAAAATGTTTAAAATTGTTTCTAGTATGTGAATAAACAATTGCATATTTGTTGTTTTTTATTTTTAATCCTTAAGGCTCCACCTGGTAAAATGTAAATATATAAAATAACTAAATTACTGCATCTTCATCAGAAATAAAGTTTGGTGCATTTAGAAATAAAGTAATACACCACATTCAATAATGTCACCCTTAGGTGATAAATTTTTTATGCCTAATGTTCCAGAAAGAGACTGTCTGACTTCTAAGTTTGTTTTTGGATGGGCTACCTTAATTAAATCCCTAGTGTCAAAGCACCATTAAAGTGCCCAGGCATGAAAGGTATCTGATTTGTTTCACTAGATAATTAAATCCTGCCTGAGTAGGATTGACTCAATAAAGAAGTGTTGGTATTTTTTTTAAATCTCTTACTTAAAAAACTAACTTTGGTTGTTTTTCCAGAATAACTTGGAATTTTTAACAAATATTTTTCTTCAATGAGTGATTTATAATTTTAGTTTGCTACAAATGATATTAGACATGAGCTTATATTTCATGAGGCAGCAATAAGGGTATGAGATATGGTGAAAAGATTTTAAGGAGAGGAAGATAAGAAAGTCAGTAGAAATGAAGGCAAAGTATGAAAGTTGGCGATTGATAGAAGAACCACAAAAGGAAAATGAAACAAGTAGAAAGACCATTTACTTAGAACTGAATTCATTAATGTTAAACATTCTAACACATTTCATTGCTTACCTCTGGAGGACATACAGCAGAGGAAATGGCTCCTTTTATCATTGTCTTGTGAATTGTTAATTAGTAGTCATTCTCACTCGTCCTCATTGACTGTGGAGTCACCACTTGGTTATCTTTAACTTGCACTAATCTCATTATATATGTACAGAAAAAAGAGCAACAGGAGAACTTCAGTGTTGTTAGTGGGGGTGATTCCATCTGCTTTCATCCTACAAACAATACACTAGAGAGAGTGTGAGGAGAGAAATGTGTGTCTACAACTTCCTTCTTTGTGATCATGTCACCACCATGGGTATAAATATGATGTGCAAAGTTGTAAAATTTTATGCATTGTAGATTCTTTTGAAAATGATATTTTATTGAAGAAAGAGCAATCTGCTCGAGTTCCATAAGAAGGAAGTGAATGTGTTGGGCTTTTCAAGGTTCCATGTTGGTCCTTACCATGGCACATTCCTATAGAATGTTCAAGGACAACTTGCCTTATGCACTGTATCGGTCTTTCTACTGCTGTGAAAAAATCTTGAGATAATCACCTTATGAGGAAGAAAAGTTTCTTTTGGCTCACAGTTGCAGTCCATAGTCACATGGCTCATTGTCTTTGGGCTTGGTGAGGCAGCACATCATAGCAGGACCACATGGTGGTAGAAACTCCACCTCTTAAAAGTTGCATCACCTCCCAGTATCTCCAAGCTGGGAAATAACCTCAAATGGACCTTTCAGGGATATTATTGATCCAACCTATAGCACATACTTCATTTAAATCCTAACTACTGCTTAAAGAGTGACTCCACTGTTTTATTGAAATTAAAAAAAACTTCATTGTCCTCAGAATTTTAGAACTTATGAAAAAGGGAAAAACTTGCAATTATAAAATAATATTTGGAATGATTGGTAGGGGTTAACTAATGTTTTCTCTACTCTTTGAGCAGTCCACTGTATACCTTCATGACCCATTGGCCTTCTGGATACCTCCAAAGCACAAAGTGTGATCACTAGAATGTCTGACCAGTGGTTAGATTATGCCCTCTTCTTTACGGTGATCCCTTGGGTAATTGAGAGTTATGTTTTCTTCCTTCAAATTTGTCTTTTCTAATTTAAGCAAAACTGATTCAATTTAATGCTAATTGGAAAGATACTCTGAAAGTGTAATAAATTCAATTGAAATAATGATCCACATATAAAGTGAACACTGGAGAGTAACATAGCACTACCCTTTCCTATGATTATGGCATTTCAGTTTCTCTTCATGCAGTGTAAGTGGCCTTAATATTTTTTCCTACTGTCAGACCCTGGCAACCATTAATCTGATTACAGCTCTACTAGTTTCACTTTTTCCATATCACTTCAGTAATCTCATACAGTAAGTTAGTGTGTTGTGTTGGGATTATTTCACTCAATTGTAGGAAATTTGAGATTTTTTCATTTTATTGTGTGCATAAACACTTCATTCTTTTTTAACTGCTGAGTACTACTCTATTGTATGGATGTACCGTGGTTTCTTTATACATTCATCAGTTGATAATCATTTGAGTTGTTTCCAATTTGGGATAATAATGAATAAAATCACTCTAAACATTTGTGTACAGATTTTTATGTAAACAAAAGTTTTTATTTATCCTAAGTAAATTTCTAGGAGTAGAATGGCTGGAATCTACAATAGATATATGTGGACAGATATAAAAAAAAGTTCCAACTGTTTTCCAAAGTTTTACTATTTTATTTTCCAACCCAGCCAAAGCCTCTTCTTGGTTGGTCACCTCATTTCTACAAATCAGGAAGAAATTCAGTTCTATAATCATTTATTGGAAGCTTTTTTGGTGTCTATCACTGTTTTTCTCTGAAAGTCTGCCTTACCCGGGGGTAGCAAAACTTTTACTCTGAGCTTTAATATGAAGAACATCAGGTAGCATGTGGGAGAAAATTTTGACTCTCATCCTTCAGTTTTTAAAAATAAAATTTTAGGCAGAGTTTCCTAAGTCAAATTATGTTTTGTGGTACATTGCACCTTTTCGACCTCATTACACCTTTGAGGAGTTATTGTAGTCAATGTTAAGATTTTATGAGACCTATAGGTTTCAGTTTGATAAAGCAAGGTCTTAAATAGGCTGTCATCCTATTGGCTATGTCTTTTTTCGTGTGTTATATTTTCTTTCTCTTATCCTTTTTCTGCATTGTTTTCCATTGCTTAGTTGCTCTTTTGTGATGCTTGTATATGGGAGTCCTCATCTTTGGAAATTCCATTAGGCTATTGTTCCAACATGGAGCTAGAGTATCTCCTCCTTGAGAAGTATTCTCTCCTTTAAAATAATAAAAATAACAGCAATGAAAATAAAATTAACAAGTGTTTACCACATATCAACCTATGTGCTAATAACCTTACATACATTGACTTTATTCAACATCCACAATAATCCCTTAAAACAAATATTTTGCTAACATGTTAAAGAAATAGGAAATGAGAATTAGATAAGTTACTTTCCCCAAACCATTGAGCTTGCATATGTCAGAATTAGAATCCCTATACACATCTTTCTGATAACTAGTCAAGTTTTGATGATAAAATGGGTTTTTAACTCCTATTCTATGCTGTTTTCCACTTGTGGAAGAAACCAAGGGTGGTTCCTTTGGTAAAGAAGCCTGAAATTTCCCAAATCACTAAGGCCTGAGATTCTTCTGAGCTTGAGAGGAAAGTTTCAGCCAGTATGTTAGTTAGTTTCTGCTATATAATGATCAACTACAAAGCTTTGTGTGATTGGTTTGAATAAGGCATGAGTTAGGCACTTTCTAATTCTAACTGGACTTGCTCCTATATCTGAGGCTTTCCTAACTAGTAATCTGATCTAGTTCGTCCTTTGCTAAGCAACTAGGTGATTTAGCTCTGCTTCACATATCTCTTCTTCCAGCAAGCTAGCTTGGGCATGTCCAAGTGGTCATGGCAGAGGCATGGGAGAACAAGTCCCAGTGGATAAGCTCATTTTAGAACTCTGCCTGCGTCAATCTGCTCACTTCTTATTGGCAAAAATAAGCCACATAACAGAGGACAAATCAAGGGACAAGTGTCAAGAGACAAGGCTAATCACCTGCCCAGCCCCTAGCCCATACTGCTCAGAGTGGAAAGGAGCGGTTAAAATGGTGTGATGCTAGCATAATGATAAATATAGACTAGTGAAATAGAATTAAAGGTCTAATAATAAATCTATACTCAGTTAATTTTGAACAAGGGTGCCATGGCCATCCTGAGAAAAACTCTTACCCTATGCCACGTATAAAAATCAACTAAAAATGCACCAAAGTATTAAATGTAAGAGTTAAAATTCAGAGACACTTAGAAAAAACATAGAGATAAATTTTCATAATCTTGGATTTTGCAAAAGATTTTTACCTATGATACTAAAAATATGAACAACAGGAAAAATAGATAACTTGGAGTTTATAAAATTGAACATTTTGTGCATTAAAGAACATTTTTCAAGATGTCAAGAAACAACCAATATGAGAAAATACTTGTAAATCATGTGCCAGCCAAAGATCTAGTTTTTTTGTTTATTTTGTTGTTGCTGTTTTGTTTCTGGAGTTTTTTTGGTACCAGGGATCAAACTCAGGACCTTGCACTTGTAAGGCAGGCGTGGTGCCACTGAGCTAAATCCCCAGCCCTAGGTCTAGTATTCTTATAACTCTTTAAAGAACTCTTATAACTCAATATCTAAAGACCAGCAAGTCAATTAAAAACTGAGCAAAGACTTAAACAGAGATATTTCCAAATAAGATACTAAAATGGCCAACTTCATATGAAAAGATATCAAACATCTCAGTAATTAGAGAAATGCAAATCAAAACTGTAATAAGACTCATACCTAGTAAGATGGCTATTTTTTAAAGTTCAAAGCAACAAATCCTGAAAAATATGTGAAGAAATTAAGACCTTGTGTATTGCTGGTGAGAAGACAAAGTTGTGCAGCCATCATAGAAAACATTTCGGCAAGTTAAATGTTGGCTTACCATATGAGCCAGCAATCCCACTCCTAGATATCTACCCAAAAGAACTGAGGAAGCATTTAGATAAACATGTTACACAAATGTTCATGAGGCTCTGTTCACAACAGGCAAAAGGGAGAAAACTCAAATGCCCATTAATAAATGAATAAAGAGACAATGAAATATTTCTCAGCCTTAAAAAGAAATGAAATACTGAGACACACTACAATGAAGATGACACTTTGAAAATATTATATTAAGTGAAAGAATCTATAATGATATATAGTGTGATTTTATTTGTATGAAATAATCAAATAAGTAAATCAATACAGTCAGGAAATTAATGACTTTGTAATATGTGTAGAATTTTCTTTGGGTGTGAGGAAGATGCTTCCAAACTTGATAGAGGTGATGATTGCACAACACTGTGAATGTACTAAGCATCATGGAATTTTGCACTTTAAAATGGTTAACTTTAGGGCCTGAGATTTACCTCAGTGGTTTCGCTCCCTGCCTTGAAAGCACAAGGTCCCAAGTTCGATCCCTGTTACCACAAAAAAAAAAAAAAAGATTAACTTCATGTTATATAAATTTTACTTCTGGGCCAAGGATTTAGCTCAGTGATGTCGCACCTGCCTGGCAAGCACAAGGTCCTGAGTTTGATCCCTGGTACAAAAAAAAGAAAGTTAATCCAATTAGAAAAGTAGAGGATATTGCAAAGTTTTGTGACAAATTTGTACAAGAAAAATGGAAGAACTTGAGCCATTTTATAGAATCCACCTGATAGGAAATTTGCTTTCTTGATGTGCCTTCTGCACACAGATTCTAGAAACAAGGGGGATGTTTGCAACATAAAACTTCATTATCCTGAATTTTTACATTCTTGATCTTTTTCCACCTCAGAGACTCTCCCAACAAACACTAGTCCTGTAGCCAGAATGAATGAGTATGGGGTATTGAGTTACTTCCCTTCTCTGGCCTTTGTTGTCTATTGTTATATAATGAAGACACTGCATCACCTGGAAGAGTTTTTCCAGACCAGCCACTCTGTATGACCCTTCCTTCTGTCAGAGTAAGAGACAGAGTAGTTCCATATGTATACACTCATCTAGGAGGTTAAAGAGAGAAGTGAAAATACTGAAGGGCTTTTTTCCTAACTTCACCTTTTGCCTGGCTGCATTTCCCAGTGCAGATCACATGAGAAATGAGATCTCCCCTTTCTCCAAAAGGAAAAAAATATTTCCTATTTTTCTCTCTCCTCTTGTTTGAGTGTTCAGTTGTCTCCTTGATTCTATTTTCTTCTGACATAAGGTCATCAGAAATAGGGAAGTTTACTGTGTACTCCGTGTATATCCATGCCTGGGGACCTAGCTTCATGTATGTTATATGAGGAAGAGTTTTGCATTGTGGCAAGTGTGTTTCCATTTAAGGATCACCACCATTACCACCATCTGTGTATAGTTTGACTGTGATGGATTTGGAGATTTGCATACCTGAGCCTTTTATTACTGGTCCACACCAACAACTCTATAATGATGGAATCATTGGTGTTGTCAAAAGGCTTGGCATTTTAAAGGAGGATGGAAAAACACATGCGTTCACCTCAATTTTATAGAGACATTCAACCCTTTTTCTATTTAAATCTGGAATAACATTGAATCTATTTTGCCCTGTAATAGTATAATTAATTATCCCTCTTATACAGCATTTTATGATATACTGAATACTGTGACATCCATCGTTTCATTTCATCTTCAAACAATCCTATGAGGAGGTAAAACTGACATTCAGAAAGATAAATGAATTTCATAGAGTTTATAATAATATGAGACCAAGAGTCCACAAATATGTGGTCTTTGAATCTTTCACTGTGTTATTCCCTTCCCTGAACTCACAAGCCCCTTGTCTCTCCCCATGCTCACTTCTGACATGACTCATGTCCTGCTTATCTACTGCAAGGACCTGCCGAGGGCTTCCTGCTTTCTTTACATGTCACATTTTATATGACTACTAATTGGTCATCAAAAAACAAATCTAATTGTGCCTCTCCTTTCCTAAATATTCACTAATGCTCCTCTCCCATGCTACCATCAGCTACAGGATATAGAATTGCAAAATTTAGTGTCTCATTTTCTTGTCTCATCTCTTATAACTATATGGTATAAAATATGTCCTCAAAGCACATAAAGTTTTTGGGTTTTTTTGGTAAAAGGGATCAAACTCAGGACCTTGCACCTGCAAGGCAGGTGGCAGAACCACTGAACTAAATCCCCGCCCTAAAGTTGGTTTTTAATAAAATTTTATTCTTACTTGATATATACTAAATATACATGTTCATAGTACATACAGTATGGTATTTTAGTACATGTGTGCAATGTTTAATGATCAAGTCAGATATTGGAACATCTGCTGCCTCAAAAATTTAATATTTCTAACCATTGAAAACATTCAAAATCCTCTTACTTAGCTATTTTGAAATATACAATTAATTGTTGTCAATCATAGTTACTCTACCATGCAACAGAACATTAGAAGTGATTCCTCCTATCCAAACACACTTCTATATCCATTAGCCACTTCTCTTTTTCTATCTGCCTCACCTTCTGAGCCTCTGGTAATCACTCTTCTACTCTCTATTTCTGAGTTAACTTTTTTACCTTCCCCATATAAGACAAAGTGTGCCTGACTTCTTTCACTTAAAATAAAGTTCTCCAGGTTCATCCATGTTGTTGCAAATGACAAAATTTCATACTTTTTATGGATGAATTCTAATCACTGCATTAGAACTACATGGCGCTTTACCCTTCCATGTCTTTTCATCGATCTTTCATTTTTGTGGCTTTTCTCCCTTGCAGGGGACATTAATGTCTATTCATCTTTCAGGTATATGAAGCCTTCCCTCGCTCCCATAGGAAAAGCCAGTTTCCCATTGCCTTCTATGAGTTCTTTTAGCTCCTTATAGAACATATTGTCTAATAATGACTTTGTATTTTATTAGAATTGAAGACTATGAACTCTAGAAGGTTAGAGGTTGATAGTTTTTATCATTATGGTCCCATTACCTATTAAAATCTCTGGAATAGGTTACATTCCAGAGACTTATTATACATACAGTAAGTACTGAATACACATTTAAGTGTTTACATGAATGATTAAATGAGCACTTAATAAAGTGTACTATTTTCATCCCCCATTTGCTTATCTCTCTAGCCCAATAGTCATCCTTTCTAGAAGTAATCTACGTATGTCATTAAGTATGGTCATTAATGGTCTCTTTGTCGGTGTTTTGAAGTGGCTGATGAGGAGCAGAAAGAGTCTAAGCAAGAATTCTGTGAGGATAACAGATCTACCTGATTCCTTCCCCTGCGTCAAAGAGGGAGGAGTCACATTGCATCTACTTCAAGGTTGTTGAGACTCGGAGCTTGTAAGACAGCTGGAGTCCATAGCTTCCTCAGAGAAATCAGACTGGCATTGACCCAAAACAACCCAAATCCCAGGGGCTTAGGTTCAAACAATCTGCAATAGGAATGTAATACTCCAAATAGTTTTCAGTTAGTTCTGGTTTCCATTTATCTTTCTTGCTTGGCAGGTAGGGCAAGGGTGAGAAGAAAATGGGACAGGTGGAGAGTGGAATTTGATTGAATTACCTGCCAGGACTTCAGAAATCTACACTAAAAACCCTCACAACTCAACTTGGCATTTCTTTAAGGATCATTCCTTGAGGGTTGAGGACACAGGCACTAGTACTTTGACAGCATCAGGCTACATTTTGATAATTCACGTGGCAGCATGGGTAGAGGAAGGTACTCTCCTCAGTAAAGATGAAAAGAGCTTGCCATGACCCAAAGGCAAATTGGATACTTCCTCAGCCTGCTTTCCACCTGTTGGTATTATTGACACCATTGTCCACATGTCACTGAACAGCTTTGCCAACGTGTTCTGTTCTGAGAAGATTTGGATCCACAATTCTAATCCAATCTTTATTCTTCTCTTTCTATTGTTGAGCTTTTGTTCTGACCACTGAGAATTTACCACTATTCTTGTTTCATTTGATATTTATGAGCACATCACACAGTAGCTGAGGGTATTATCTCTATGGCAAGAAATATACAGATATTGCTTTAAAAAGAGGATTTTACAGTCATTTCCATATGTATACAACTTCAAAGAAAGTCAGAGAGATGTGTTTCCTTTGTTCTCCAGAATATCTAGTATTTATTATTGCTAACAAAATCTCTCCTATATTCATTGAGAGATATACATTGAGGATAAGACTCCATTGGGATGCTTAGCAAAATCTGATTTCTAGGTTGCTGTGAACAACAGTGAGGTATGGAATTAAAGTCTCCATGGAGGAAAATCTGGGAAGAAGAGTGAGAGAAGCTGGGGCTAGGAACCATGCTGACCCTGCTGAAAAGAAACTAGGGCCAGGACTGGGGATGTAGCTCAGATGCACTGTGCCTGCCTGGCAAGTGCAAGATCCTGAGTTCAATTCCCAGTGCTGGGATGGCGGGGAGAAACTAGGGCAAACTGAGCAATGGATGGAGGTAGTATTTGAACTATGAGCTAAGCATAGTAGACTATGATCTTTAGAGTGACCTTAATAGGACACAAAGTCAAGGCAGATAAAATCCAGTGGATAGTCACTGAAATGTATATATATATATACAAGAATTTTGATCCAACTGGACAAAAAGAATATGAAGATAAATTCAAAATAAAATCAAAAGATAAATTAGTGGTACCATTCACTTCATCAACCTTGGGTTTATTGAAGATGATAGAGGAGGAGGGAGGTGAAAAGAAGGGGGTACCCTAAAATCAGAAGAAAGAAACTGCCCAACAGCATGGGATGTGAGATCTTCAGCCACTTGGAGAACTTTCAGGTAAGGCTGAACAGTGGTGAATGCCTTGGAAACTCCCAGACTTCACCCCATGGCTGAACTCCTAGACCTGTCAGAAACCTCTACTCATTGAGATGGTAATCTCAACTCACTGTTATATTGTTTCCTTAGTTATGTGTGTCTTACTAGCCTGGAAAGCTAGAGGGAAGGAATATAACAGTTCAATGATGTGCATTTGATTAAATTTAAGAAGATCTATGTACATGTGATTTGTAAAGTATTTCTAATGATTAAGAGAGACTGGCATTTAAACTAACCTGATAGATTTGGATCATGATCCCAACTTATATTGTATAACTGAGTAATTTATTTTAGACATGTTGGTTGAAAGATATAAAATAATTCTCACTAGATTTGTGTATAATATTTGAATGCTTAATAGTAGTTGTTTTTCTATTCTTATGCTCAATGTGTTGGATCTACTATGTTGGGTAAGCTGTGCTTATTAGAGGCATATATACTCAATACAAAAACTGAACATATTAATGTATAAATATATTTAAAAATATTTAATGAAATATAGCTTTCTGAATGTATTGAATAGTAATCAAAGACCACTTTCAAGTGCTTAAATTTACAAGATTTTATTAATAAAGTAAAAATTGTTAGTTGTATTTAAATGTTGAAGGAAAAAGTTGATATTTAAAACATTATTGTTACTTATTCATTTATTCAACAGATTTTAGCAAGAGGATCCTTAATAAATATTCTTAGCGCTTAGGATAGGACAGTGACCAAAGTGCTTGCACTAAAGAAATTTATATTGTCATCGGATAATAGACATAAACCAGTAAAAGGTGCTCAAACCTATTTGTTGCTAGTAGCATAGCAGAAAATGGAAAGTTTCAAGAAGAAAAATTAAACAGGATAGGGAGTCAGAGCCTGCTGGGAAGCTATGGCAGGATAAGGATGGGGTCTGTTGTTTTCATACATTTAGGCCAGAGATGCCCTTGGGTGCTGTTTGAGGAGGAAATCCCAGGGAATGAGGAAGAGCATTATGCCAGTTGCTATCCAAGGGAAGACCTTTCCTAGGCAAAGCACTCCATCGAAACAGCAGGGACCTGCTGGACAGATAACAGCTCTAATTATACCCTTACAGCACACACTCATGGCAACATCACCAAACAGGCAGAGCTAGACTAGATACCTTTCATTACCATTCAAAACTAGTCTTGTTCTGGCTCTGTACACACACGTCTCCAGAGATCCCAGGGTTCCACTCCTTACACCTCCCTCCAGTAGCTTTTCTGAAAAATCTAGCTCATATGTATATCTGCTGTCCTTCTAAAAACAAATTCTAACTTACTATATCTTTGCTATTCTTACATGTGCAAATTGGCCTTCCCTAATGAGTTAGAAGCTACTTGCAAAAGAATCAGGTCTTAAATTGCAAAAGTAGAGGTTTGGATAGAAGGGTAGATTCAGCCATATATGCAAGAGAGTAATGGCTGGAATTGCTGAAAGGATCCTCTATTCTAAGACAATCAGCAAAGTCCTTTCATTGTTTTATTCAGTGAATACTGTACAAGTCCTAACACTTGCTATGAAATAGGCACTAACTCTGGGCTTTGAAAATTGGTTTGCCAGCAGCAACTTTAAAGGCTTGGTCATTTATGCTAAGTAGGGTTTTCTTCCTTTTCAAATTAATCACTTTCAATGAACAGACATCATATATATTTATCATGTACAAAGTGATGTTTTGAAATATTTGTACATTGTAAAATGTCTTAAATAAAGCTAATTAATATGTATTACCTCATAAACTTATTTTTGTGATAAGTACACTTAAAATATTTTTTTCAGTGATTTTTTAAGAATATAACATCTTGGTACTAACTAAAGTCATCATTCTGTGCAATGCATTTCTAGGAATTATTCTTTCTGTCTAATTAGAATTTTATATCTTTTGACCAACGTCTCCCGGATCCTGTCAGCACCCAGTCTCTGGTAACCACTATACAAACGCTCACTGCTTCTATAAGCTTGACTCTTAGATTTCACATATAAATGAGCTCATGCAGTATTTGTCTTTCTGTGCCTTATTTATTTCACTTAACATGTCCCCTAGGTCCATTCATGTTGTCACAAATGACAGAATTCCATTCTTTTTTAAGGCTAAGTAGTATCCATTCTGTGTAAATACCACATTTCTCTATCCATTCATGCATTGATGGACACCTAGGTTAATGCCATAACTTAGCTCTTGCGAATAGTGCTGCTGTGAACATGGGAGTGTAAGAGTCTCTTTGACGCAGTGATTTCTTATACTTTGTATACAGAATGTCAGTAGTGGGGGTGCTGAACCATGGGAGTTTTCTTTTTAATGTTTTTAAACAGAGTTTTTCTTTGTGAATGTTACTTATGAAACAGTCACTAAAACTTAACTTTCTCAACTCTTGTATCGTCCACCTTTCTGACAGTTGGCGGTGATTGTCTTCACCCTGGAAAATATTCAAGCAAAGGATTGTAAGTTCACCTCACCATTTTGTTAGTCAGCCATGCCAGAAAAAACCTAAAACTTATTTGATTGCCAGTAAATATTAATTATGGAACCACAATATCAAAAAGTCCCATCTGTTTTATTTTAGCACCCATCAGAGTTTAATGACCTGAGTAGCACTTTACAATTGGCGATTTTGGCAGTCTCCATTCTTACAGTTTTGTCTCCATCTCTACAGGTTTTCACCCATTGTAGATCTTGATCATGTTGCTGTGGCTCCATTCTTCCTTTTAATTAGAGCTTTGAGAGAATGAAACAAATTGTTTTACAAAGAGGATAATAGGAAAGCCAGAAGAGTAAGGAAGAAGTGGTATCCCAATAGGAAACAGAACGAATGCCAGTGCTCTGGCTAACATTTTCATTTGCTGCATGAACTATAAAATCCCTTAACAGCAGAGGGAAGGAAGTCCAGAGTTACTAACCTTTCACCATGTGCCATTAATGAGGAAGGTTAAGGCAGATTCCATCCCCATTAAGCAATATTATAGTTGCACTCCTTGTTCATTAACTAAATCTGCTAAATGTTTTCCAAGACTGAGTTTGAAGGTACAGCAGAGACAGTGACTTCTAGGGAAATCATTAGGTGACGTCTAGAGAGATATGATTACCTACCATTTGACCACTGGATGAGTGCCATGTAAACCAAAATCAGAAAATGTCCTCTAGATGAAAATATGTCCAAAAAGAACCCCTTTCTAATTCCCTTTGTTTTTCACTTTGGCCTAGTTTCTATGACTTGAATTACAATATACAATCTTGTCCATTAAGTTACATGTCCACCTTTTTGGTTAATCAGATCAGAGTAGAAAATAATTTGTGGTTCATACATTCAAATGTGCATATTATGTTAGAATGTTTTGGTGGATAATATCTTTTGCAGATTCAGCATTTTTAGTTACTTTTTACAATATTAATTTAATATAACTTTGTTTTTAGATGTAAAGAAGTGGGATTCTTAAGCAGGATACCAGATTCATCTGGTTACAAGTCTTTTTTGCTCCTTCCAATTACAATGGAAATATAAGGGACATTTTTGAGAACACAGTTGTCAGGGAAAGGCAGAGCTCTCCTGGAATATGCAGGCACAGTGAGGGTCTCTATCTGTTTCTGTGCTGGGACAGGACTTGCTGTGAATAGGTACAGGGGAAATAGCACAAGATAGTGCTGATCCTGGGCTTTCTAAGGGTCAGGAAACTGGAAGAGGGGTTGGATTTAAACACCTCTTTTTCTTTAAAGAGTGTCACCTGAGACCAATGTGCTCTAGTAAGGAGTTAAACAGTGGCTTTCAACATATGTCAACCTCCAAATCCCTGGAACTTATGTATGTTACTGTATTTGGAGAAAGGGATTCTCCAGATGGGATTTAGATAAGGATCTTTAGATCATACCAGATTATCCAGGTAGGCCCTGAGTCCAAAGACTAGAAGACATGGAAAAAGAAAAGTTATGACTACACACACAGAGGGAGAAGTAATTTGAAAATGGAGGTACAGGTGATATCAAGTGATATAGCCATGAGCCAAGGAAGCCAGAGAATACTAATAGCCATCAGAAACTGGGAGAGACAAAGAAAGATTTTCCCCTAGAGCCCAGAGGATATATGGCCCTGAAACACTTTAATTTCAGATTTCTGATCACCAGAACCGTGGGACATTCTCCTATAGTTTCTGTTTTATTAAGCTACCCAGGTTGTGAAAATTTGTTATGGCGTCTGTGGAAAACTCATACTGTACATACCCAAAAGTGAAGAGAAGCTCAAAAGACCTGGAGCATCTCCATCTCCACTTCACCTTCACCTTTAAGTGTCCCTATCTTCTCTTTTCCTGTCAATTCTTATCTTTGGATTTAGGGCCCACCTGGAAAATTCATCATGATCTCATTGCAAGGGCAGCGGAAGAGCTACAAAAACTGGAATGTTAAGCAAGTAAGTTCTCCCCTGAATCTAGGCCTTTGCACCTAAGAAATCCAAAAACCAAATAAGATTATCCTAGGATCTGATATAACACCAACAACTTACAAGCTGGTATATCATTAACGTCAGGCAAAAAAACACTGATGTGGCCTCTGGCACTCTCTGGTCCCTCAAATTCTACTTCAAAAAAATTGAGAAACCATGACCTAACTTGACAGTGTGCCCAATAGAGTGATGTATACTTGTTTTTATTTAGGTTCCCTGGAAACAGACACTTAGATAGTTACATGTGATGATTTACTGAAGAAAGCTCTTATGGTACACGCTACATTTCAGTTGCAAAGATAGAAAAGGGAACATAGAAAATCCAGTCATCTATGTGAGTTTAAATGGAAAATCATGTGGAAGCCTGAAGGTGGAATAACCCTTCAGAGTTGTCTCAGACTGAAGCAAGAGGATCATGTCTTCCTTATGCCACTGAGTTCTTGGCCTTTGGCTTCTCGTGTTTTTGATCAAAGCAATTTCTTGCACCAACATGTTACTCTCAGGGAGGGGAATCTGGCAACAGCTGAGAGATGCATGTAATGTCCTCAGAAATGAGATCTGAAGGAAGCTTTTCACATCCACTAAAATAGACAAAGAGAAATAATAGAATAATTGAGGAGGTCCAGGCAGCCCAGGAGAGAAGGAGCAGACAGAGCAATCATGACAGGACTCTGGGATTGAACAGACTGATGAGCAGAGAGCTGGCAACTTTAAGGTAGACATGATAACAAAAGAACTGGAGGAACATCAAACACAATACTAGAAACAGGAGAGAGAGAGAGAGATGCAACTTAAACTTGGTTTCTAAATTTAAAATTTTGTAGACAAAAAGGAGAGAATATGATCAAAAGAAAGATCAAATGGAAGTAATAGCTCAAAACATGAAGTAAATATGGAAGAAAATATGTACAAAGATAAAAATGTTTAGGAAGATATCAAAGACTTGAAGGATAGATCTGGGAGACCTAACTGAACACTAGACGTCTTTGAAAAAGGACTGAACAGAGAGAACATGCCAATAACTAAGACAAATATCAAAAGAAAAAAATCTGAGTCTAGAAGTAAAAGGGCTCATAAAACTTTAAGTAGAATTAGTTTTAATTAAAAATAAAGCTAAACATGCAAGATATCATTACAATATCTTTGAATTTAAAAACTAATTTGCAAGCTTCTAGGCCAATGTGAAAAGAGCCAGGGGCTGGAGATATAGCTCAATTGTGCCTGTGTTTGCCTCTCAAGTGCAAGGTCCTGAGTCCAATCTCCAGTACTACAAAAAGAAAAAGAAAGAAAAGAAAAGAAAGAAAGAAAGAAAGAAAGAAAGAAAGAAAGAAAAAGAGTCAGAGTGCATTGACATTTATGTTTACAGCACAGGAAAACAAATCAGCATAAGAACATGTGCAAACCCCCCAAGAAAAAGCTGCAAAAAAAATGCCATATCCACACAAGGCATCATTCTTTTGGGGGGAGATGTAGCTTTTAAATGTGAAAAAATGTATGTTAGTCACTCATACAACCCATCTGTAGAAAACACCCAAAGAGTTATTATACCAAAAACAAAACCAGAAAACAACAACAAAGCCCAAGCAAATTAGAATAGGACTTTGAGATGACGAAAGCAATAAGAAGAAAGGAACCTACAATCACATATAGTCAAATCCAAACAGGAAGTAATAGAATTTCAGGGAAATTTTAATATGTGTTAGAGTTCTTGCAATAGACACACTGCAAAAAAGCCTAAATATAGGCTTGGACTGGAAATAATAAATTATGTCTTCCAAACATAGACGTTTTGGGGGGCCAGGTTATGGTGTAGAGAAGGAGGAAAGAAAACTATTCTAATGTTTCATGTTTTGGACAAAATAACTACAAAAACAGCCGAGGGAAGCAAGTACCCAGGAGGAGTAAAGAGTTGATGATTTGTTTTTATGTGGCACTAAATTATAAGAGTAAATGTGTTAAATATGGATCTACCAAAAGGAGATATACAGTAGACTTCTAATTAACAAGAAGAAAAAATAGAGTGGATATGATGTTTCCAAACAGCATGAGAGAAGAAAAAGAAACTAAAAGAAAGCAATGAATGAAAATAACCATCCTATATAAAATAAAATAAAAAGAATAAGATTTGCTGTATTAGTTGTTAAACTTAAAGGTAGAAAAGCTAATTTCCTCTACAGAAAAGAGATGATTGCAATGAGTCATACAGAAAGAGAGAGAAAGAGAGAGAGACAGAGACAGAGAGCAGAGAGCAGTTCATGAGAAGTGCACAATGTAGTATATTTCATTTGCCTTTCCAGATTTATTCTACCCCTTTTCTATCCTGCAGTCCACTCTGCAGGGATGACTTACATAATTACACCAACAGGACTTCCTTCTTTTCTTACTTTTCACCTAAGTTCAGTCAGTGAGGAATGCCCAGGGGGAGATCAGAAGGAAGGAAAAGAATGTAACCCTTCTTTATGAGGTCAACCTGGACTAATGAAGGCCCTTAACAAAAATCCCTTGTTTCTCCCAAAATAACTGACTCTTCTCAATTCGCTTCCAGTCAGTTCCCTGTTCCTTTGAACAGAAGAGGTAATAGTTCAATTTCTCTTTGCTCGTGGTAACCACACCATTCCTATGACTCTCTCACACCCACACTTCATAAAGAGTTTACCCATCTGTTTTCCTATCTGGAATCCAATTTTGACTGTGCCATCTGTTTTCTATTGGAGCTTGGCTAATAATCGATCCCTGATATGGCCTCAGGAAATGGAGTCACAAAATGAGATTCAGGAATTGAGTGGTCAAATATTCCAGGAGTGAAGGGATAATCTTCCTGAGTGAAGGTAGAACATGAATGGTGCATGGTGATCAATGCTTCATGTTTTTGTTGCTATCAGGGTGAAGCATAGAGGAATATGAAAAGAGGGAGAAGGTGTTAGAGATTTCTGGGGATGTAGCACTTATTTCTTGTGACAAAATAGAAATAATAAATATTCTGAAGACACTAAGCTTCTATTTAAACATTCTTGTACATAGAAAAAGTAAATGCCTGAGCACACAATCAATGACACCATTTGAAAAGCAAAAGTCACCATAGAGGCATTGAAGGATTTCTTCATCTTGTGTGGACCCAGGAGAGGTGCAGCTGATTAGTAGATAAAAGTGCAGACTATAAGTGCAGGAGTAGTAGAGGTACAGTTTCAGGTAAATGCCCAACCCCACCTAGCCTCTGGAGCTACAGTAAAAACAATAGTTGAGAACACCAGGACCCTGGTACCTGGGATGAGAGACATGGTCAAAACTACAAACTGGAATGTCATTGCTGTTAGCCTCTCTTCCTTCTCAATATAAAGGGACTAGCTCCTAACTGCATGAAAGCCTTTCAGTGGCACACCTAGGCAAGGTGCCTCATAAGATGATACCCACTGTCTCAAGAAAACATCTAGTGTGGCCAGCTGGTCCCAGTTTCCCCAAGACTCTGTTGGCTTTAACACAGACAAGTCCATGACTGAGGAGCTCCTTCCATTGCCAACCTGGAGTGACTGGTCATCCTGTGATTGGTCAACACTTCTCATTGCTTCTAGATCCATAAGAGCAGTTAGAGCCCCACACAGGCCAGGTGTAGAGGTGAAAGGCTCACTCAGGAGAAGATAGTTTACAATCTAATAGAGTGAGAACCCTTGCTAATATGTATTGTCTGAAGAAGCCTGGGGGATGCGTGAGAGTGGATCCAAGAGTGTTAACCTATAGAGAAATATAAATTTGGATCTGGTAAAACTCCCTGACATAGATGTTCTCACCCACATTTGGAGATTCAGTGTGTTGGTCCAACCACATTATAAATGTATTAATGATCTGTTAGGTTGCCCAATCAAACGCTGAACTTGAGGAAGAGTTTGAAATGCCATTGCATTCTTCGCACATAGGCAAAGGAGTCTAGAGGCTTAGCAAGTTGGTTTATGTTGAAAGAACCTATTATGTACAACTTGCTCAGACACACACCTCCTACCACACCTTTAGTAGGGCTCACAGATGCTTCATTCACCATTCTTCTGATTATCCAAGCCTAGAAAATAATTTGCTAGGATACTTAGTAAGTTATTAGCATTAGTTCCCTGGAGTGCAATGGGTTAAAATAATAGAAAAAAAGCAGAAGGTTAAACAAAGCAAAACAAAAAACAAACAAACAAACAAAATATCCACAACAGAAAGCATGATATATCCTTAAGTCTGGATGGAGAGAGACAAGAGGGAGGAAAGGGAAGGGGAAGTAAAAGGATCAAGATCTGATATGCATAAGAACCAATTAACCATGATTAATATATTTATTAAATATCACAAACATATACTAATAAAAATTTTAAAGTAATTATTAAAAAGAAGTGGATGTGAATGTTTATGAACATGAAAGAAATGTTAGTTATGTGTTTATTTAATCTAATTTGAATTGTTTGACCGTTTATGGAGAACAGGTGTTTTATCATCAGAAAAAATGCTTCAATGTGTTAATTTTTTAACAGAATAGATATGGGTGGAAGGCTAGCAGAGAAACTTAAAACATTTAAAATACTGTGAGGTGAGTTTTAAGATGACATGGTTTTTGTAGGTGGAGATTCAGCGGTTGCCTAAGAAAATGTTCCAGGGAAATTTATAGAGCTAACTCTCTTAAGGAAGGTGAAGGGAAGCTGAGTAGCATCAGTGGGGTCCAGGCCTTAACAGATGTTGGGCTGATAGAAAGAACACCTTCATGAGAATTACCTATTTCAGGAGAAGCACAGTAGAAGCTTTTGGCAACCTGAGAACTAATCAAAAGCCTACCTTTTATTATTTGGTGCATGGAGCAGGAGGACAGTCACTGAGAGAAAAATATGGAATCTCATTCTACAAAAATGTTTATTTGTACTTAAAAAAGGCAAAGAAGAGGCTTCCAGGAAGCAGTACCACAGCTCCCAGTGCAGAGGAGGTGAGCCATGCAGGCACCAGCAGCACACACCCCTTGCCCAAGTCAAAATGAGAAGACATGTAGACAAGTCTCAAAACCAGACTTCCAGATCACCTACAGCAACCCCAAAGGGAAATGAGATGGAACACTCTGA
>NW_004624877.1:1731741-1747416 GCF_000247695.1 Heterocephalus glaber
AAGACATTGGTGTAGGAAAAGATTTTATGAACAAAACCTCAGTTGCCCATGAACTAGCACAAACAATTAACAAATGGGATCTCTTCTTACTAAAAAGCTTCTGCACAGCAAGAGAAACCACCAGCAGTGTGAAGAGACAACCCACAATGTTGGAAAAAATTTTCACCTGCAGTTCCTCAGACAAAGGTCTACTATCTAGAATCTATAAAGAACTTTAAAAAGTCAGACCTCCAAAATGTAAAGACCCAATCCAAAAATGGACATCTGAAATGAACAGACATTTCTCAGACGAAGTAGAAATCGCAAATGAACATATGAAATATGTTCAACATCACTGGTCATTCGAGAGATGGAAATGAAAACAATGCTGAAATTCCACATCACTCCAGAAAGAATGGCTTCTATGAAATCAACCAATAACTAATGCTGGCAGGGCTATGGGGAAAGAGGAACACTGCTCCACTACTGGTGGGAGTGTCGACTGGTTCAACCAGTGTAGAAATCAGTACAGAGATACCTCAAAGAACTAGGACTGGAAGTCCCATTTGACCCAGCTATTCCCCTGCTGGGTATTTTCCCCAAAGAATTAAAAGAATCACACCACAATGATATATGTGAACCCATGTTCATAGCAGCACAATTTGTAATAGCTAAAACTTGGAAACAGCCTAAATGTCTGTCAACTTTAGACTGGATAAAGGAAATGTGTGTTTTTTTTATAAAATGGAGTACTAGTCAGCCATAAAAAATGAAAAATTAGAGACATTTATAGCTAAGTGGATGCACATTGAGGCCACACTCTTAAGTGAAATAAATAGGACACACATATGCAAATACTGAATAGTTTCTCTAGTGTGAGAAACTGAAAGCATAAATGAGGACTAAAAGGTATGACAGATAATGTAAAATAGGAAGAAAAGAGTCAAAAGGGAAGGGGAAGTGGGAAGAGTAGGGGAAAGGAAAGAAGGGAATGGAATTAATATGAGAAAATGAAAAAAATGGAAACGACATCTTTGTAAATAGGGAGGGATGGAGTGGTTGAAGGGAAGGCAGGTGAAGGGAGAAAAAATCAGAACCAAGAGAGATTATACAAAGGTGCAAGTTTCCAATGATGAATGTCATTATATTGTATACCTAAATATACCAATAAAATAAAATTTTGAAAAAAAAAGTCAAAGAAAGAAAATAGACTCTCAGTTCAATAACCAAGTTAGTCCTTTATGTGGATGAGAAGAAAAATGACAAATTTGAGAAGCCAGTAGAGTTGTCACAAACTTAGTTTGACTCTGAACATGAAACATCAGTTATTATCTAAGGCTGAAGTATTTCCATGCTGACATTTATGAATCTAAACAATTCAGAGACTGAAAGTGGCCTATCGCTGTGGAATTTGTAGCAGGAGCCATATAGGTCCACCAAGAGACACTGGCAACACAGATGGCTAAAGCATGGACAGTTTCCATTTCAAACCTTTTTGAGAAGATGGTCCTGCTGGAACACATCCAAAGTTGAAGGCAAAGCGCTGATAGTAAGCCACTTTCATGGACCTAAAAGAATCTGAAGAAAAGACTGTTGCTTGCAGGCATGTAGCAAAGAGCTTGAAGGTCATGGGATCTTGCTGAAGATGGCAGTAAGAAAGGAGAAGAGGAAATTGGAAGAGAAGAATCAGCAACTTTATGAACACTTAAATTTCCTTACCACAAATGGTGAAGAATCTTTCTCATAAGGAAAGGGGATCTTATTCAGCAAAAAGGGACAAAATTAAGTTTACTACTGAAGCTTTTGGAAAGATCCTTAAAGGAAAATAGATATTACAAACCCACAATGGACATAACAGGGATGAAACTAAAAGACTGTTACAAGAGGGTCACAGTGACTCAGGTTGACATAGTGGAAATGTCTCTAGGACTACCACCTCCAGAACTGAGTATGCAAAGTGCCAGAATTACTTGATGGGAGATTTCTCGGAAATCATGCTATGTTCTTAGACTTTGGAATCTGTGCAACTGCCACACAGATCTGACTGGCATCCTGGAACCTGAGGTCTCAGTGACTATTTTTTTCTCTTCTCTCACTTATTCTGTGTCTAACACTACTTTTGTAGTAGGTCATCAAGTCTCTACTCAAACCATGTATTGAGTTCTGGAAAAACAGTTTCTTAGGTAATTGGTGGAGGGAAAGGGTAATTCTTGTTTATTTTCCATATATTTTGTAGGGGTTTAGCTTCTGTGATAATTTACAAGTCCTTTTGAATCTCAAGCACTTTAAAACTATAGGACACTTCATAGTCTTTGGTTTATTCAGCTTTTACAATGGGTGATCAAGAGATTTGGTGAATGTTTAAATTTTTAAAAATTATTACAGGATGCAGAATGCCATTGATGTCCCTCACATTTGCCCTCCTTCAATTTCAAAAGTATTCATCCTATTTTTCATGTCACTTTCTAAAGTGGTTCTGGAAGTCTTCTTTTGTGAGTGTCTTTCTCGTGTGTGATAAAAAACATATGGTGCCAAAAAGGAGGCTCATAAGAACATTACTGTGTATCCTCATCCACACTATTCACTGGATCTGGCACTGTGCAAATTTTGGCTATTTCAGAAAATCAAAATAATCGTGAAAGATAAAATGTTAATTCAGGACATTGAGGCAGCCACAAAAACAAAAATAAAGATGCCCTCAAAAAACTTGCAGAACTGAAACAGAAAATGGCAAGAATGTTGGGATAAATGTGTTCAAAGAGAGAGGGACTATTCTGAGGGGAATTAATGCTGATTCATCTTTCACTATAATACTTCTTTAAAAGTTTAAACATTAACCTCTTTTTTATCACAGTTCATACAGTCAGCCCTTGGTATCTCTGAGTTCTTCGTCTATAGATTCAACCAACTATATGTTGAAAATATTTTTAAATTATATTTTTTTAGAAGTTCCACAAAGCAAAACTTGAATTTGCCACATGGCAAGCACAACACTGAATCCATGTAAATGAAGTGATGTGTGGGAATACTCCGAACCTCTACACAGATCCTCAGTCTCTCTCTAGCTCAGGCTGTTGGATTCCTGTTTGCCTCCCATCTTTTCTCCAGCGCTATGTACTTAGGCCAAGGACAGGTATGTCAGCACTGAACATGTACAGACTTTTGTTTCTCTTCACTATTCCTCAAACAATACAGTGTAACAACTAGTTACGTAGCATTTATATTGTATCAGGCATTATAAATAATATTCTAAAGTACATGGGAGGATATTGTCATAAGGAATTTGAATAACAAGCTCTGGGCATAAGAAACAATTACAAAGCTTGAGCAAGCCAAAGGTTTTGCAATTTAAGAAGCATTCCTATCCCCCAGTTCTATATGTCTCTTGTCCTTGACCCAAAGTGGTGTTGAAGCTGATTTTAGGATTCTTTCTTTCAATTTGTCAGGATCAGCTGATGTGTTTGTTACATCTGCAGATTTCTGTGCCTGGTTCTTGCCTAATTCATGTCTGATATCAGGGCCCATGAGCTTGTGTCAGTAGCAAGTGGTCCAGGCACATAAATGATTGAGAATTACTTAAGCACAGTGTCCTAGAAGTGGACGAAGTTCTGCAGTTGTCTATATGTATCAAAATTTTACTCTTCTCACATGGTGTGTTAGCTGTGCCCACCTACAGAGAGTGGCATCCTCCTTCCCACTGGTTAACTGTCAATCCATTCAACAAACATGCATTGTGTGCTTACTAGACAGCACGTAATTTCTAGGTCTGCAGACACTGTAGAGAGAACACTGAAATGAAAATGGAAATCCCTACCCTCTTTTAGCTAACATTTAAATGGAAAGAGACAAACTATGAGACAGTAGAATGGGCAATAGAGAATGGTAACTGAGGAGAAAGTGAGGAAAGGGAGTTGGAGGACCTGGACAGAGCCGAGCGCTTCCCATTATAAATAGGAGGCTAGAAAGTCAGGACTGAGATGACTTTCTGAGAAATGACTACTCAAAGGGAAAGACACAATCCAGGTTTGGATGACCAGGAAATAGAAGAACACTGTTGTGTCCTGAACTGTGTACTTCCACCAAAATCCACGTACTGAAACCCTAACCCTCAGGTGACTGCATTTGAAGGGAGGCCCTTTAAAGAGGTAACTAAGGTTCCATAAGGTCTTAAGGGTGAGGCACTAATTTAAAATGACTGATGTCTATATCAGAAGTGAAAAACATGCCAGGAATGAGCACACACAGAGAAGAGCCACATGGGGACATAGTGAGAAGGATGGCACCTATAAACTAAGAAGAGAGAACTCAGGAGAAACCAAATCTGCCAACACCTCAATCTTGAACTCCCAGCTTCCAGATATGTGAGAAAATAAATTTATGCTGTCTAAGCCATGTAATCTACACATACAGATACCAAGTCACATTTAAGTGCCACATAAGCAACAAATAGTTTTTTGGTGGAGGCATGTAACATGCATAGCCAAAGCCCATTGCTGTGTATCTGGAATTCAAACATTACTGAGCATGCTGTTGTTTTATTTGCTGAGTCTGTCAATTCTGGTTATGGGAGTATCTGGGAGAAGAAAATTCTAGGCAGAGTGAACAACAGTGAGGGTGTAAGATGGTCAGCACTGTGGAATTCTTGATAGTTATAAACTTTTCTAAGTAGCTTTAAAATGTTTCCTTTTCCCTGAAGACTTAAATTTTACCTTAAGTGTACTACCTGCTGCAAAGTTTTCTCTTGTGATTTTCTGGAGGACCTGTGTTTCTTACCTAAATCACAATAGTGAGGGCCATCATAGAATTTTGAGCTCATAGGAAGATTCTCATCTGCCATAGTTTGGATTTTGCATATGGCCCCCGAAGGTTCATATGCTGGAGGCTCATGTGTTGGTATCAGCCTAAGGTCCCACTAGGAGGAACCTTTAAGAGATGGAACCTAGTGAGAAGAAGTTAGGTCATTGCGAGTGTGCCCTTAAAGGGGATATGGAAACTCTGGTCTGTTTTTCTTTCTCTCTGTTTTCCCTCATCTTCATGAGGCGAACAGACCTCCTCTACTATGTTTCTACTGTGATGTACTGTGCCATCACAATCTCAAATCAGGGACAAGCAACCGTGGACTGAAACCTATGAAAACATGAGCTAAAATAAACTTCTTCAGCATGTAAATTGATAATCTTAGGTATTTTTTAACAGTCACACAAGCAAATCTGCTAACCCATAGCCATATCTGCTTTACACTATTGGGGTTTCTGTGTAAGTTGAAGTCTACTAACTTAACGCTGATTGTTCACCCTTCATTGTCCCTTTAGGGATACCTGTATTCAGACCATGTAATGGGAAAGAAAGGCAACAGTAAAATTGTTTAATTAAGACTTTCTAAATGGAAACTTTTTATAAAAGAAAATCGGATTTTCCTGGTTAATTTTGCTTATAAAACTTTGCCAATTAAAGCCTAATGGAAAAGAACTAAAAAAAATTTAAAGCTTTGAAAAATTCCCTACCACCACAATGGAAAACCATTAGGTATGGTTCTATTTGCTCAGAAAGTTTACTGCTAGGAAAATCTCATAACTCTTTTAATCCCCTGAAGCTGGGAAAAGCAGTTTAAGGTAGATGGAGGAGGCTGCTACAAGCCTTTTGCAGAGAGCAAAGGGAGAGAATTCTATTTTGTTGTGAAGCATAACAATGTGTAGTTTAAGGAAGATCCAAAGCTTTGATTATATGTGTGGCAAAATATTGATTAGGACTTAGTTCCTGTCCTGTAGGTGTAGGCTTTATTTCTCTTACAGGATCTAAAGAATAATAGTAGTTCAAAAATTTTAAAAATCACTTCTGATGCTAAAGATATGGTTAAGTAGGAGCAAAATGAATGAATTTATGAGCAGATTGTTCCTGCATTGCAAGCTCAGACTGAAACACATAAAATGTAATTAAGTTAATCATACTTCTAAAGCAGAAATCAGTTTCTGATGATAGTTTGGACTTTTAGTCAACACGATTCAAATGCAGACTTACAAGAAATGTGCATTAAGTAGTTTATTAATTGTTGAAAAGACAAAGCAATCTCTAAAGATTTTATTTAAAAGCATTTTTTGATTTAGCTTATTTTTAAAAGAATTTTAAATGTCTACAATGTATTTTTGCGGTTTTGGTATGCTCAGAATTCTGCCTCACCTTTCCCAACAAACATCCTTCCTCTTTTTTCAAGGAACCCCTCACCCTCTTCCAAGGGGAGCTGGCTGGCATGGAACACTGCCTGTAGGGGCACCTGCTTGGTCATGACCAGGTCAATTAAGATAACTCACAAGATGAACACCATGAAGAATCTGAAATGGACAAACAATCTCTGATCCTTCATGAGTGTTCTTATATGCTGAATATAGAGAAACAGCTGCATCTTTTCTTCTTTTTCTGTAGTTGCTAACCCTGTATGCATCTGGCTGTTCTGTGTATGTTGTCGTATAGAGAAGAACTTTATTTATGAGAAGGGAAAAATGATCCCAATACACAGACAAATAAAAGTAAGAAAGATGGTATGGTGAAGAGATGACTCATTTCCTAATTAGTTTATTAGTAAGGAAAGCAAAAGTGGATACCACTTTCTTTCAGTCTTTGGATCCAATTAGTCCTGAGTCTCTGTATCCCTGTCTTCTGTGTATGTGATCCCCAAGTCTCTTCCCAGGCTCCCTTAATATAAGTTAAGTTTCTGTCTTTGAAGCCAAGAACCCTGACTAAATAGAAGTTAGTTCCTTTGCAATATATATGACTCAAATTTTATGTAAGACATAAAATTACATATACATATAGATGAAGCACAGTTTTTCATTTCCCCCAAAAAAATATTCCCTAGAAAATATGGCATTCTGATATTTCCAAATTCTTACCAACTTTTTAGCATTGTGTTTGCTTTTTCAATCACTTTCGTTTGAAGAACATAATGTTTGGCAAAGACACTTTAGCCAGAAACAGTTTATTTTGAATATTTATAATAGGCACCTGACATAATCTATTAAAAAAGAGAAAGACAAAGAAATTTGAATGTATTCAGTAATTATTCCTGAGAAAATCCAATTTTTTTACATCAAACTATTTTTAAAACCCAAACAGTAAGTGATTATGTTGCAGAAATCACACATAAATCCCCTCAAGGATGAATGGGAAAAGAAAGAAAGAAACAAAAAACTATTTATGTTATGAAAATGGGAGATTCTGGCCTGGGAAAAAAATCTCAGTGTCATGACTGCGTGGAGCATCAAAGAGTACTTTATCTCAAAAAAGAAGCAGAGATGCTGTTTTCTGGGAAACTGTGACTCAAGGTTTCCTCATGACTCAAGGAAAGTGGTTTAATGAGGAGGAAGACACTGATGCATGGGAAAAGTGTGAGTAATATTCTTCATTTAATGTGAATGTGGAAAGGCAGGATTAAGTTAAGGATTTCTTTATAAGTATCATATTTCCTAATTAGTTAATTAGTGAGCATAGAGATTTTGTTCTTTTTCTGTATCACTAACAGTTTAATTAACCAACATTTTGTTTACTTCTATACTGTTCCGAGAAAAGGTGAATCACCTTATATGTGCAGATATGCACTACATCTGTCAACCGTAAGTATTGGAAATGTCCTTGGTGGGGGGAGACTTCAAGGAATCAGAAGCATAGGTAGCTTGACCAGTAGTTTTGGTGAGGGTCACCAGGTAATCCAAACTTGTGAGCTTGAATTTCACCTGCATTGGTTATTTGGGGTGAGGTTTCTCTGGTTTCCCATAAAGTAAATTTATAGGTAACCCCTGAGTGGCAGGGCCAAGAAAAATATTTTAAAGCACCCTGCACATATTTAAGGAAAATTCTGCCAAAATTCCCATCCTCCAAGTCTAGATTTGCAATTTGTATAAGGAAAGACCACAGTGCTGGGGTCATACCTCCAAGGGCATTCCTATGAATGAAGCTTTGGCAGGTCAATCCAAAGCCTAGGACTCCTGTGAAATAAATGATGGAAAAGAGAAGACTATAAAGCTTGGGAGGTGAAGTTCCTGGTCCAATGCTGGAAATTCCGTTCCACCACTCACAAACGATATGTCTGTGTCTCCAGCTGATTGGGCATTTGATTGTTTTTCCAGCTGAATCCTATTTTCTAGTTATGTCCATCACCATCACCACTACCACCATCAACTTCATCCACATTCGTCTTCACCATTGACAACAGCGTTTCAGTGCTGACAGTGTGTCCTGCACTGTCCCACCCACACCAGTGCTTCCTGTTGCTTTCTGAACACTATTTAGTGGATATCACCATGTTAAATTTTAGGATTACAAAAATACAAAGAATAATATTCCTGCCACAAAGAGAATTCAATAAAGTACGGAAAACACACCTCTGAATATAAAAGCCACCGTGGAAGATGAAACCGAAAGTTATTCAATGAGAACAAGTAGTACAAACCATAGAGGTGATTATTTTATGACCCCTGAATTCATGATTCTTAATCATTGACTTGGTTACTTTCTCGCCGCTGGGACAAAACACTGGACAGTCACAAGTTGAAGGAGGAAAGGTTTATTTTAGCTCACAGTTCGCAGAGGTTTCAGTCTATGGTTGCCTGGCTCCAAGGCAAGGCAGCACAGCAGAGGAGAATCAGTCTATAGCAAGGCAGGCAGAAAGCAGCAAGGCAGGGAGCTTCCCTTTGTCTTTTATTACAAGCCTATTGGATGGTTCCATCCACATCCAGGGTGGGTTTTCCCATTATCCATACCCAGAACTATGCTCAACCAATCAGTGGGCTAATTTAGTTACCACACACCCTTAATCCATATTCACACACCCTACATCCAACCAGGTCTGAAAAGCACCACCTATGAGTGCCTGAGGCTTTGGGGAACATCTAGATACAAGCAATAACCGCCATTTGGTCCATATAGTTTACCTGAATCATTCAACAGGATTATAAATCAGATAAAATCCAAACAAACCAAGGGCAGAAATCCTTTTTTAAAAATATAAACTTTTGAATATGATTGACCCTTTCCATTCTCTAAAGAGAAATTAAAGTTTCAAGTTAAATCTTATAGAAATAAATAAATGAAAGTTTTGTCCTCTGAATTTTTATATTTCAATTTTTTTTCACGCTGCTGCCTTCATCAGATGTCCAGGTTAAGTCTGGATTCCTTTTTAACACTGACCACCCTACACCAAACTGAGTTAAAAACTTTCATAAGTCATCTATCCACTCTTCACTGTGTTCCTTCCGGCTGAGTGAAAAGATCTGGCCTATTTCCTGTCACCGAGCGTGAAACCAGAAGCCCCACTCCTCACATAGCAAGTGCAGTCCTTGGTCATTTTCTTGGACTAGGTAGAAGGTCTCTGCCTTGACCCACTCTGTTCATTTCGCTTCTGTCTAGAATCTGCTCTGCTGTAGTATACCTCTGTTTTCTGGGAGTTCTTTTATTTCCAATTAGATGACTGAGCTGAAGAGAGACAAACGTTCATTTCTGACTCAGGACAATCTGCTGATGAGAGACTTTATAAACGTAGATGTTGAGACACTACCTGGGAAAGTTTGACTTCCCCAGCAAATGCCAGGTGCCTTTTATTGCCTACATCTACACAGCTTCCTACTCATTTTTGTTGTACCCGTCTTTTCATATATGTATAATAGTCTCTCTGTGGAACTACTGCATTTTTCTCTCCACATTTAGCCTAGTAAGTTAACATTATTTGTAATATTTTTAATCTAATGTTTTATTTCTCTCTGTATTTACTATGATTATTTTTGGGTGGCACTAGATTAAGTGTATAACTTATTAATTTTCTTAAATTAGTATTCAAATTTTACATATATTATAAAACCTAACACAAATTTCTAAAAATTCCAAATTATTAGGAGAGTCCTGTTTCTTAAATGGCACATATTAAATGACCAAGAAATATTTGTGAAATTAGTAAAATGAAGGAAATGAAAGTATCAGATGATTAGCCACTCAGCAACTAAATTGCTTTATGGCTTGGCATTGGTCAAGTAACTTTGAACCCCCCTTATTTCTTTCACAAAATGTTATAAACATGTAGTGCTATGAATGTTCAAACATGCTTTGAAAAATTAAGTTGTAAAATATAAGTTGTGATATTTTGTGTCAATACAGGGGAAATAGTTTTTTACTTGGGTTAATAGCTGCCTTTAACACGTGCCTTAACCATGCAGACACAATTAGCTACTACATGTTATGCTTTCTACCTGTGAGATTCACATCTGAGTCTTTACACTGACCATGAAGACACTGACTATGAAGACAATGGTGTGAGGTTTTGTGACAATACCAAATGACGTGGGTGTAAGGGTCTTCGAGCTCAGTGTGAAACAACTGGTTGGGACAAAAAGATGCAGTTCTGTTAAACAAAGCATTCTCTGGTTGTCTATTTAAAAATAGCTGGAAAAGAAGTTTTTGAATGTTTTTATTATATAAAGTGACCAATATTTAAGGGTCTGAAAATGGTAATTAGCCTAATTTGAGCATTATGAAATGCACACATAAATCAAAACATCATGTTTTATTACAGAAATGTTCCTTATTTTTATGTGCCAACCATTAAAAAATAAAAAAGAATTTTTTAAATTCCCTTTCTGGTGTCAACACACTCCATTTCTGTTCCCCTCACAGGATCATTGTTTGTTTGTCTTGATCAAGGTATCCACTTGGAAAAGATGGAGAGCGTTCTGCCCTTTCTGCCAGTGAAGAGCAACCTGGAAAGCAACCCACTGAGCTCACTTCTTTCCTGTCAGGCTGTACACACCATTCCTGTGCTTTCTGTAATAGCCAAGCTATGATGGAATGCTGCAAAGCTCCTCCAGGGCATGTTCAGTCATTCAACCATGCACACACATTAGCTACTACACGTTTGCCTCTCTTTTTTTTTAAACCCGTTCAAATGTATTCAGATTCCCTTTTTAATTTTCACAGGTAATCTACAAATTTGCATGTAATATGACTATTATATTAAAAAGATGAATAATAGAGAAAGCCTGTCAGAAGGCTAGCTTCAATGAGAGGAGAAAACAGGGGAGATAAAAGCCTATAAATTGGAGAAGAAAAGCTATAAATATGAAAAAACATTAACATTTACTGTATCAGTTAGCTATTGCTGTAAGACAAATCATCCCAACTCTACTGACTTCAAGTTGCAAGCTCTTATCATTGCTCACTACTCTGCCAGTCAGTTGTGTGGACCTGGTGATTTGTGCCAGGATCTCTGATGCAAGCCTCTCGGGGCAGGTGTAGGATGGTTTTACTCATGTTTGTGGTTGGTTGCCTGTTCCTACAGTAAGGGGTCTACTGGACCATGTTTCCCTCAATACCCAGCAGTCTAGCCCAGATTTGGACACATGGCCTTTCAGATTTCTAGCTGAATAGAAGCACACAGCATTCAGAGGTTGATCCTATGATTAATTTCAGGGCATGCTCCCTGAAAATATGGCCCCTTGGCACTGGAGAAAACAGCAGAAAGATAAGATCACTCTCACCCCTTCTCCCCCAAAGCAAGCCATGAAGCCTAGCTGACTTCTTCCAGAGGTAGATCATAAAACTTTCATTTTAGGGGTGGCTTTCCTGTATCCTGAAGGAAAAATGTCCTTATCATTGAAGACCCAGAGATGCCACAAAAAATCCAAACATGCAGACCTTGTTAATTCCTTCACTTCATTAGTGTTAGATCACACCCCCTTTTCTAATCATATTTCCTCAAAAGTCTATTCTTCATCAAACCTCTGCATAAAAATATGCAGATTTCCCCAGTTCTTTAAGTCTTTATTTTTGAAGACCCCATGTCATTTAAAACTTGTCTGAAATAAATATTTATACTTTTCTCTTATTAATCTTTTGTTAGAGGTATCTTAGCCTCTAACCTAGTGACATGACAGATGAGGAAAGAAATCCTTTCTCCCTACAGCTGGGACCAGACACACAATCATTTCTGCCCCATATTGGCAAAAGTGAGTCATAAGCCAGGCCAAAATCAAGGAGTGAGGATATAAATTCCATGTCCTCGTGGGAGCTGTGAAGTCACATTACATAGAACACATATTTGGGGAGGGTACAGGATTGTTTCCATGGTTGCAGTCAATGTACTGTACTTGCCTTTCATAAAACTTAACGAAAGGTCTACATAAATGTAGGTATATTTATTATAGTGTGCACAAAGTTGTATTATAGGTTCCTTTGAATATTCAAAAGGCATATGAAGATTATGGCAGAGGCCTGTGGAAAATCTCCCAAGTATTGAAAAAATCTCTGCGGTGAAACTATTTCTCCTTTATGATTAGCCTACTGCTCAAAAATCAAGCTGTAGGTATTTATTGAGCTTCCAGTTATGTGTTTGGAACCACAGGAGCCATAAGAAACCAAGCATACTAAAGTTCCTGACTTCAGACTGACAGAGAAACAAAATGTATAGTATTATCTGAACACAAAGTCAATCAAATGCCTTGCTCTTTCCTCAGCACTAATACCCAGTTCTTTCCTTGTCAAATATAAATACACTTGCCTTTCCTCAAAAGCACCTCACCCTTCTTGTCTTGGAGCCTTTTCATGCACTGACTCCTGTGGCTGTTGTACTCTCCCAATGCTGGTGTCTCTTGCTTCATCTTTCCCTCTCTCAACGAGGTGCCCACTCATCCTCAGTCTTCAGCTTGGATATCACTTATTCCTGGAACAGTCCTGCTTCTTCTCCTGGTGCACTCTGGTGTCACCTGGGCTCTCTCATCACCTTCTCACTCACACCACCTTTTCATTCCTTGTCAACTTGCCTGTTTTTCCCAGGAGGCTCTTGAATGAATCCAGTGGCATAATGCTTTTTTTTGAGCTAGAAGTGCTTAAGAATCAACAAGTACAGGAAGTCTTTTTCTGAACCCCCTTTATATTCCTAAAAGCAAAGCTTCCAAAAAGAATTGAACTGTTATAAATATCCTCCTCGGCCATCACAAAACCAAAGAAGATTGACTCACTGAAGACAAGAGAAGTCACTGCAAGTCAGAAATACTTAAACAGATATGTTCATAAAACTGTCAGATCTCCCATATATTCCTTCTAAGGGCCTATTTATTTTTTGGGAGTGGCCCCACCCTGCTCTACTCCCTATTTAGATGGTAGAGAAGTCTCAAATTTTATATAGTCAGCTTATTCCATTTCTTTGTGAATTTTATTTACATGTCTAATAAAATCTGTTTTTTTCCCTAATAATCTGTCATTTGTTTCTTTAATTTGGAGGCCCCAGAATAGAACCTATGAGTATAGGCATAGTTTTTCTCCCTTGACACTTTGAAACCTGATTCAGGGAGAACTTCTTTCCTGCTCAGATATATTTCATAGACTTATCACAAGGTCTAGAATACAGTCAGTGGTCAATGAACACTGATTAAATACCTGGATTATAGTAGGCATTTGGCGGGTCTTTTCATTTTCAGTTCATACTTTATACAGAGAAGGAGAATGAATAAAGGATTGTTTCTGGTGATTTTCTCCAAATGCTTTAACATGCCAAGACATCTAAGCCAAGAATTGCCAAATCACAGACCTATAAGCCAAATCTGGGTCACCACCTTTTTTGGTGAATAAACTTTTATTGGAACCCAGCCATGCCCATTTGTTTATCCTATAGGCTAGTTACAAAGCTGAATTGCCACAAGCAATACCCCTACCTCCACCCAGCCTCAAGTATTTACCATCTGTACTTCAGAAAGAAAACTTTGAAGACCTTCTAATCTCAGTAACAGTCTCAGTAATCTTCATGCAACAAACATTTTCTAAGAGACTTCTGTGTTTCCCCCTGGTTAGGCACTGAGAATACTAGAATGAATGCAATTCCTTTCCTTGAGTAATGCATGTGCAAATGATACCATTTGAGGACCCAGAAAGCTTCCAGATTTTAAAAAGTCTTTTCATAATATTTGTAGACAAGTTATACACTAGTAGTTAAATTCCCCACTAGAGAGTTAGTAAAAGGTGAAATATCAACAGAAACAAATCAAACAAAGGATTTCTGTACTCGAAAATGTGGAAAAAGGAATGAAAGATACAGCTGAACTAATTCTAGGGTTTAAGGTGTTATTTAAAGAGTACAAGAGGAAATGTAAAATGAAAGGGATAAAAGATGAAGAAAGAAAAGTTAGAGAAACCAGTGAGAGGAAGCGTGTTGATCCAAAGGTCTTGATGCAAAGGAAGAACTCTACTGCCCATGGTGTAGAACCTAGAGAATAAGGCAGAAAAGAATAGACAAAATCACTTGTTTCTTTAGCTGTCTTTAACTTTTCCAGTTTTTATAGAGAAGGGCTATAGGAAAATATCTATCAGAAGAAAACAGTGATTCATTTGGGGCAACGATAATGGTGAGTGAAGTGGCCTCCAGGTGGGGGTGCTGAGAGCCCAAGAAGAATGGGGTGCATCCCTTTCCAGAGAGGGCAGTTGCCCCACCAGGAAGGGTAGTGCAACTCCAATGTAGTCACATCTTCCTGTCTTCTGAGAGAAGCTGAAAAATCATACATATCTGAGAAAAACTTCTTCCTAAAAGTTTGGTTGAGCTTTTTAAGAACCAGAATGGAGAGAAAACAAATTGCAACTGTGGAGCACACAGTGGTTGTCTTACTTACTTTCCTATAGCTGAGGCAATACCTGACACTCACAAGTCTAAGGAGGAAAGCTTTATTTTGGGTTAGTTTGTAGAGGTTTCAGCCAATGATCAGCTGGTTCCTAGGTGGGGCAGTATGGCAGAAGGGCATGGCAGAAGAGAAAGAGCTCATGGCATTGCAGGCAGAAAGCAGAGAGAGAGTGAAAGAGGAAGATTGATCCTTTCAGGGCAAACCTCCAGTGACCCACTCGCTCTGATATAATATTTAGTTATAAGCCCATCAGTGCACTAATCCACTGATGAGTGTCACTCATTCCCCCATGTTCCTATCACCTCCCCAAAGCCCCACCTATGAACTCATTAGACTTTAGGGGGACATCTATATAAACCCTAATACTGGCCAAGAGCACCAGTCTAAAACCTTGGCTACTGCAGTTCCAGCAGAAAGAATATTGTCCTATGGAATAGTTTTACACTGTTGGTAGGAATGTCCATTAATGGAGTTATTCCAGAAAATAGTCTGGGAAAAACAAAATAAAGATGGAGGAGGCTTCTGGGTAGGTGCGCCACAGCTCCCAGCACAGAAGAGGATTCCGGGTCAGTGTGCCACAGCTCCCAGCCCAGAGGAGGTGAGCAGTGCAGGCTATAGCACCACACAACCCCCACCCATCGAAATGAGAAGACACATAAACAAGCCTCAGAACCAGACTTTGAGATCACCTATGGCAACCCCAAAGGGAAAAGAGAAGGAAAACTCTGATACTCAACCACCTCGACTCCCTGAACTAGCAATGAAAGAGGATCTGGAAAAATTAAAATCAGAAATAATTTCTCACATAACAGCAGAGATTGTGCCCATAGTGCAAGACATGATTACTAAACCTAGAGAGGACACAGATTAAAAAAAAAATAGAGGAGCTGAGGAACTTGATGGAATGCCAACATAGGAAACAAATGGAATCCATAAAACAGATGCAAACAGGTTTCCAGGAGAATGAAAACTCCACTGAAACTCTATGCCACAGAATGAGCAAACATGAAGACAGAATTTCAGATATAGAAGATAAGATTGCAATTAGTGA
>NW_004624877.1:1772559-1787506 GCF_000247695.1 Heterocephalus glaber
TTTTTTTTTTTTGGTACCAGGGATCGAACTTGGGACCTTGTGCTTGCAAGGCAGGTGGCAGAACCACTGAGCTAAATCCCCAGCCCTGTGTATTTCTTGAAAACATTCCTTGCCCTAAATTTTGGCTCCAGCAAATCTGACAGTTCATCATTTTATTATATTTTCTTTTCATCTCTTTTCAATTTTCTATACAAAGGAGCTAATACAATGTTTTAAATAAAAGACTAGAGCAAGCCTGGTACTGTCTCTTCTATGTAAAGCATCCACCATCTTGTTTTTAAAATGTTTTCCAAAGATTTGAATCTTATATTTATTATTATTGCATGTCATTATTCAATAAATCTATTATGATACCTCATCATAATGCCTATTCACCTGAATTTACTATTTAATAATTCAATATTTACTTGAGAATATCATGTTTAGAAAACTTGTTGCTTTCATACTAACATTAATACATTATCTGTAGTGTATGTGCAAAGAATGCAGACTGATAAATTTGGACATGTGTATTTGTTATATATCACTGTCCCTGTTCCAGACAGTGATGTCACACAGTTTTAGGGTGAGGTCTTGTTATCCACAAGACTCTCATTGTTTATTGTGTTGCTATCCTGAAGAGTATTTTCTGACTCCTTATCCTTCTGTGCACCTCTATAAACATGAGAATAGCAGTGAGTATTTATAATTCAGAATAGTGTCAGTGACAACTCATAGAATCATATAATTTTAGTTGCACTAGAACCTTAGAGATTGTCTAGTTCAATTCCTCATTTTGGAGATATAGAAACTGAGGCTCACAAAGTGGCTGTACTTGTCCCCCCAAATTCCATAGCTATTAAATAGCTCATACTATCTTTCTCTTCTTACAGACACCTTTCCTAGTCAATAGCTGAGATCAGGAGTGTGATAAAGATGAAAGCAAAATGCTAAGGAGATCTTGTAAGCACAGGAGAATCGATTTCAGAAAGAATGAATTACAGCTGGTCTACCTTCAGGAGGATTCTTGGACTAGTAGCTCTCACTTTAGCGTGCATCAAAATTGCTTTAAAAAGTGAGATTGCCAGGGTATTTCTGCAGAGTTCTTGATTCAGATACTGATGGAGCCTGAGAATTTGCATTTCTCACAATAGGACAACACTTAGAGAACTAGAGTCTTGAGTAAGTACAACAGAACTCATGTTTCTGATTTTCTATTATTGCTATTGTGCTTTTAATAATCATCCCTGCACATGTCTGTGCTTCCTTGCAAGGTGGTTCACACTGGCATCCACTCAGTAGGTTCTCTCCCTCTTCCTTTTCCCTGTTACCCTGATTCCCACTATCAGTATCAAACCATTTCAAATGGAGTTCTGTTTGGGCAGCATAGAAGAGTCACCTTGACAGAATGGTCACTGGACATCCTCAAGCACAGTTGGCAGTTAGAATCTTCAGAGAGTAAGTTCAGCTCTGCCAAGTGGCAGGAGAGGTGAAAGCCAGAAAAATGTTTTCACTTTTTTGATAAATCATCTATTCGATTAAATCCTCTAATTGTGACCCAATGTCACAGGATATCTGAGGAGTAATGTGATCTATATGTGTGTCTTACCCACTGTTCAAGGACTGACTGACTGGGAACCCAATACAGGGTGTGCATGCCTAACCCAAAGGTCTGAAATGCAAAATGCTTCAAATGTGGAAACTTTTAAGCACCAGTCAATATGGCCCCACATGTAGAAAACTCCACACCTGACTTTATGTGAGGGATCACAGTCAAAACACAGGTGCACTAAAAATATTATACAAAATTACCTTGGTAAATATGAACTATAAATGAGTTTAATGTTTAGATTTGGGTACCATGCCCAAGGTAACTCATTATGTATATAAATATTTCAAAATATGAAAATTTGAAATCTGAAATACTTCTGGTTTTAAACATTTTTGGCCAGGGATGTTTGGCCTCTACTAAGACTCTACTCCCTAGATGGTAGCTTTCTGGCCTCTTACCCTTATGAGCCAGGAGGAAATGCCCATCCTGACTGATACGCATGTTCACTGTGCAAATCACAGGAAAGTCCAGGCTGAAAATAGAGGCATGTTGACATCAATACACGTGAGATTGTGTTTCCACTAATAGGGAATCGGATATTTCAACTTAAAGGAATATTTTATAATGTCTGTTCATGGACCTGCTCGAGAAAGCTTGAAAGGGTCTTTCATTTTCCCAGTGCTATAAAACTCATTGCAAAAACACATTCAGACTGAAGGAGATAGGGACAAATTCAATCTGCTGATGAGAAATCACATTGTATTCAAACCTGCTGATAAGAGAAATGTCAGTCTCTAAAGCCATAGGGACTTAAGAGTCATAATACCTGGTTAATCTGATTGCTATATAGTTCCTTAACTGCTAAACTTTCCTTACTGATGAATGATTTTGTGTGTGTTTGTGTGTGTGTGTAAATATGTCTTCCTCACCTACAACCATTTTATCAATTCTATTTTCATTCAACTAAACTGTACTTTACCAAGAATTTGCAGTTGTTGAGTGTCCTTGAGCATACAAATGAAAGCACAGGTAAGATCTGTTCATGAGTGGGGCCTGAATTAGAGGATGTCCAGTAACAGCATGAGGGATCCCTCAAGCCAGGGATCACTCTTTCACTCCACTTCCTCCCAAACCAGGTATCACATCACATCATTCTGTCATTTTTCAGTCTAATTTTTCCAAGTTGTGATCCAATCAAATTGCTGACGCCTTTTCATGTTTCTTGCAGTATTATCTAGGGATTCATGATTTAAGAAGCCAGTTTACCCTTGTGCATGTGTGTGTGCGTGTGTGTGTGTGTGTGTGTGTGTACCCAGAGAAGAAAGTTTCTCTTGTGCTGTTGGTATGATGTCAGAGGCAGTTTCTCATTCCCTCTACAAAATTTTCCTTCTTCTGATGCACCAATTAGTCGGCTATTAATAAAGAGGCATTAGGTTATGCTTATTTATTTTTAAAGAATGACATCATTCCCAGCCTTAATGTCTAGCAATAGAGCAATTCACAGGTCTTTCCATTTATGACATCATGGAAGCTGATTGAACTTGGCAATTACCTTGCTGTTTTCACAACAGTGTGACCAAGGCACTGAAAGGGAGGTTAGTTACAAGGGGCTAAATAAACATGTGTGGCGATATGCCCTCTTATTTTGTTAAGTCAGTTTGTATCCAGTGAAAAGTACCTGCAGTTTGGAGCACAAATACCCTCCCTTTGTTCCACAGCAAAGCTACCACTCTCAGTCTGAGAGATTAGAATCCACTTGTGTTAATCTCTGAGTCATCAGGGTTTGGTGGTCATCAGAGACATTCAGAAAATGAGAGCCTGTTAAGTAAAATCCAGATATAAACCTCCAGTTTCTAAATTGAGCCATTATAGAAGCATATTGGCTAAAATACTCTCATAGATCCACAGCTTTTTAAAAATGGAAAGGACTTTAGAGTTCCACCTTAGATACAAGGGAATAGAATCCAAAAACACTGAGAAAGCTTGATTAATTCTGCATAGTTAACAAGTAGAAAACTGGCTTTATTTCCACTATGGGATCAGGTCTCCCTCTTAAATAGGACATAATGTCCCCCTGCCTCACTAAGCCAGTACACATTCTCTTCCGGGAAGGAGAACTGAAGATTTTAATTGAATTTATCTGGCATTTTATACTAAGTAAAAATATTGGTTTTATTCTCAGACCATGCAAGCCATAAGAACGAGTATGCTGAATAACTATCCTAATTCAAGACTCATTGGATGGACTGTTCAAACCATCATTGGCAGTGGACCTATTGAAAGGTAATCATGTCATCTCTCCCCTTCCTAAAAGACTCCACATTTTAAGGATACAGATTAGTCTTCAGCAAAGGAATCAATTTCCCTCCTCAACTTTCATTATGTTTGAGCACAAAGCGGTAGCTTTATCAATAAAGGATCAGATTATGTCAGTCATTGAGTACATAATCAGATCTATTATTGCTCACTGATGAAACTGCCAAAAGCCTAACTAATTGAATATAAAGACATGGCCTTTGACCAAAGCCAGTCAAGGGAAACTTCGCTTTTCACACTCACAGCTTCTGCTTATAATAAGTCCTTGCAGTGACAGATAATGACCAGACTCAGAAACTGATCATCAACTCTACCAATATGGATGTGTCCCTAGAATCAAATCTCAGATTTAAGACATAGATGGGACTATTTATTTAATATTACAAGAAATTAATATTGCAAGATACACTGAAAAGATTATCATCCACCTCCATAACCAATGGGTTTCAAAGATTTGTGGAGTTTGCCATACTTTTGTGTGTGTTTTAGGACAGATGGCCATATTGGGATGATACACTGTATAGAAACACCACTTTAATTGCATAAGCATATTTATTTGCAGATTTAATAGTGATTGTCATATCTATAGGAGAGTAAGCATAGTGTTTAACATGAACTAGACTCTGAAGCATATTTACCAATTAAAAAATGGATTGTATTAGCTCCAAACTCCAGGAGGTCAGCTTTTATAAAACAAAATACAATTAACTGGACAATATTGTTAGTACAGGGATGCAAATGCTATACATACACTCTGGCATTACCACTTTAGGGGCTGAGAAGTGTGATCACTTTTCTCATACCTCATAAGGTCATAGCCAATGTTCTTATAACAAAACAAGTTAATAAAAGGAAAGAATAACAAGTTTATTTGTTATATAACACAAGAGCCTTCAGAAATAAAGATCCAAACACCCAGGGAAACTATGTTTTTTGTGCACAGATTCAAGGAAGAATGGGCAGCCATGTGGAAATGTGATTGGACGAGAGGTTATGATGTATGGTACCCCCTTCCCTTGAAGGGAAACCCTAGCAAGGTCTGCCTGTCCAGATTCTTCTTGGACTCTTTGTGTAATGCTCCTTCCTCCAGGATTGGAAGGGATCTCTCTGGAATTAGGGTCTTTAAGGGAGACAGAGAGAGTGAACTTTCTTGATATTATGGCTGGTTTTGGGGAAAAGGGGATTCTAGTCTTGGAGAAGAGGAATCTTGACATCTATGACTCACCTTGGAAGATAAAGAGGGGCAGGATACAGGATGACAGGAGACAGTCAGAAAGACATTGCTTCTGTGAACTTCAAATGTCGTTTGGTTTAGAGTACTAGGCATACCAGAGTGCAGTCCTTTGGGGTATCACATTCTGAGCCGAATTGCACAGTTCTCACTATGTGAACATAATGGCTTCTATGCCATATACATAGCTGGTGTTCCTGTGTTTTGTGCTATTTGTGGATTCACTAGAACTCTGTTGCTTAACAAGGACATGGGGATCCCCAGCATCAACATTACTGGGAGCTTGCTGAAGAAACAGAATATTGGGCCCCAACCAAGATCTACTGAATCTGAGTCTCCATTTTAACAACATCCCTGAGTGATTCATATGTGATTTAAAGTCTGATAAATACTGGTGTGGAGAAGTACTTTTCACACTTAGACATTCATTAGAGTATTGGAGACTTTTAGAAATGACTTATGCTTGAGTCCGACCACCAAATATTCTGATTTAATTGGTATGAGGGTGCAACCTGGGCTTTGGGAGTCTACTCTGGTGTAAAGTTTGCAAACCTCTGAAACCAGCAGTGCTTCTCAAGCTTTATTGATTTAAAGCACTTGGCAGTATTTGTCAGTCATTCAAATACTCAAACTTCATCCCAGAGTCAAGATTTCACTATATCCAGAAGCCGGATAGTGCAGGGTAGAAGTTCACTGGGGCCCTAAGTGAATCACGCCATCAATAAGCTTGGGAAAACTTTGCTCCAGAATAGTTTGAATACTGAGAGCATATGAGATAAGGAAAATTTCTCAAAATAATGTGCTTCTCAGGGTTCCTCCTCTGGGGCATTGTTTATCATCATTAGCTTGTTCATGAGGTGCAATTATGAATTTACTGTGCTTGGTTCAATAATGAATTGCTTTGACTAATAAACTACATTTTCATGCAAGATCTTTAAATTCATCATCTATTCATTTAACAAATATTCATAAAAGGCTTTGTTTATCAGTGTTTTCTAAGTCCTGAGGATGCAATATTGAACAATAGAGACAAACTTCCTACTCTCATGATGCTTTTATTCTAACAAAGGAATAGACAGTGAAAAATATCCTAAACGGGAATAAAACCTATTAAATAGTGGAGATTGGCTGAGTATAAAGGAAGTCTGCTTTAGACAGGAACATTAGGATTTTCCAGAAAGATTGACCCAATGAGATATGTGTATAGATACATTGGAGTGGCTTTATTGGAGGAACTGCCTCACATGATTATGGACACTAAGTTCCATCACAGTCCACGTTCAGGCTGCAGGAATGGAATTCCACAAGTGTGACTCAGTCCTAGTCCAAAGACCTCTAGAACTGGAGAAGCTAGTGTGGAAGCTTTCAGTTTAAGGCCAAAACCTAAAAATTCTACAGTCAAGGGGAACTGTGGTATAAGTTCCAGAGCCTGGAGTTTTGATTCCAAGGTTGCAGAAAATGTGTCCTACCTCTCAAAGAAGAGGCCAATTTTCTTTCCAGGACCCCATCCAATCAGATGGTACACATCCACACTGTTGATGGAGATTTTCTGCCTTGTCCACTGAGACTCATATGTTAACCTTCTCTAGAAACATTCTCTCAAACACACTGACAATAATGCTCAGTATTCCTAATCTGGTCAAGTTGGCTGCCAAAATTAACTGTCCCAACAGGTTAGAAGAGAAGCCTTCTGTGAGGTAAGATTTAATTTGAGATTTACAAGTTGAGAAAAAAAAAAAAGGAACCAACTGCTCCAAACAGAGGAAATAGCAAGTATGAAGGTCCCGGGCCCAAGTAGGCTCAGTGTGTCCTTAGAGAAGGTCAGGTTGGTAGCTCCATAGTGGGCACAAGAAAGGTTCCAGGAAAGGTTTCAAAGCAGGCAGGGAATCTGGTTGTACAGTGTCTTGGATTTGACAAAGGGGTCATCTTTTATTCCAAGAACAGTGGAAAGTCATTAGAAGATTTTAAAGTGAGGTGACATAGTGAGGAGGACCTTTGGAGAATGGATTGTAGTGATAAAAGTGAGAGCCAGAAGACTAATTAGGCAGTGATTATAGTTGTCCATGCAGGAGGTAAAGCAGCTTGTGCTGGAAAACAGACATGTAAAACAATAAAAAGTGTTTCCATTCTCCAATGTATGATCTATTGAAATATTTCTATGAATTGGTTTTTACTTTTCCTGTTTTAAAAATGCTGATGTATTCCTGTAGAGCTTATGCTTATTTGTTTTGAATAAGCCTGCTTCATCTTTACACATCCAGCCAGAACAAGTGAATTCTCACCAACTTGGGTGTGAGATCAAGGGAGGTCTCACATTCATTCCTAATAACCCTTTCACTCTGGCTTAGGTAAAGATTTCATTCATAAATCTCTAGAGTAGTTTCTTTTTTCCTAATTTTTTTTTACCTTTGGTTTTGAAGCCACTCTGATGCTCTTTGTCAATTGTGCAATGCTTTGCATGTGAATGGAAGGAGAATTCATACCATTTTGAGTGGTTAAGTGCCTTTAAATGATTTAAAAGGCTGGGAAGATATTTAACTCATTGGCAGGGAGATTTGGAGAACATGTTATTTCCAGCTGTGGGTTAGATTCATGTTTGGAAGGAGAAATTCTTACCATCAAGAAGGTTATAGAATGCATCCAGGTGTTTTTAAGAGCTGCAAAAATATCACAGCTAAGAAGAACCTTCCATTGTTTCTTCAAGATGTCACACTTCTTCCTCAGTGAAAATGGATCCCATGAATTGTGCCTCTGAAAGGGCTCTTGGAATCATTCCAGTCGGCTAGGAGGAAAGAGGGCTTTTGAGGACATTAAAAGCAGGAAACTGGAGCAATAGAGTGTGGGCACTTGCAAAGGTGTTAAAGATGAACAGGACTTAACTTTGTTAAGAAACAGATCTGGGGTAGATGGTAGAAAATTCCAATGTGGAAGAGTGACAGTTATAAATATGGAGGTTGAGTGAGAAACCAAAAGTAATAAACTATTACATTTATGACATTAGTGAAGAAGAGAGGAAAAAAACAAGATTATACCTTAATGACTCAAATAAAATAGCTGCTCTTGGGACCTAGATGGATATTCAACTCACAAACACTTTTACTCTACCTTATTCTAACTGGGATGTTAGTGTCTATACCTGTATTTTAAGGTTGGTATCCAGGAGGACAATTGACAACATATTCTTTTGTGTTGTTTTCAGAGAGGGGACATGGGGGTGATTGAACCCTGGATCATTTCAGTTTGAAGAATGAATTAAATCTACTGGGCTGTGATCCAATTAATAGCAAAGCAATTCAAAATAATTGACTCCAAAACAGTTGACTCAGTGACACATGGATTGAGCTTTGACAGCTTAGCAGTGAGATCAGGAAAGGAAATTAATATGTGATTTAAGTAAATTCAGGCACCTGGTAGTTTAATAGTCTCAGACACTTTCATCCTTTGTTATTGGACTCAATCTGGCCCAGTTGGGAGTTACTGAAACATTGATTGCAGTAAGCTGGCGCCTGTGATGTGCCACTTTGCAGCTCAAAGCTTCTTCCTGGATCACTGAGGGGAAATGATGCAAGAGTGGGACCGGAGCACACTCATGTCTTTAACTCACACAGACCAGCCTTGTGTTTCTTCCTAGGCATGGTGAGTGTAAAATGTGATAAATGGTGTAAACTTTTGGAACCAAATGTAGGACTATAAAGTACCAGAAAAACCTGGATTGGACACAGTTTAAACAACACACTTTTAATTAAAGCAAAACACTTGTCTTCAACTGGTTTCTTCTACATTCAGCTTTTACATTCAGCCATTATCATGGCTGCTCTATGAGCTTGAATTCTTTGCTTAATTCCACCTTAAAATAACTACCCTTTTTGTTTTGTTTTGTTTTGTTTTGTTTTGTTTTAGACTGTGTGCTGCTATGCTTCTGCCCCAGCCTAAGTTTCAGATATGGAGTATATGGGTCACAACATGACTCATGGGAAGACAGCCGGTTCAAATAGTTTACTAACTTGTTAATACAGAAGTAATACATGATTCTAAAATGAAAAGTGACATGGAAAGATTTGAAGTAAAAGGAAAAATAATATTTTTAAATTGAAACACATTGTCAAATTGCCTTCCAAAAAGTGTACTAATTTTACTCCGAAAACCGATGTATGAGAGTTTCCTGTCCTTACCATACATTTGCACAGTTTGTATTATTATTTAGTGTATCTCTGTCTAAACTTGGGAATATTTAAAGATGGAGTTTGGGGTTTATTTGCTTTGTTGTTGTTGTTGCCTCATAAAATAGAATCTCTCACTGTTCTCCAAGCCCATTTGTCTCTTGTTCTTGTCTCCAGAACACCCAGCTCTCAGCTAGTTCATCCTGACTCTTACTCCTAGTATATCTTCACACTCTTTGTTCTAGAAGTTCCTCCTATTTTGTACCTTCTCATCTTTCAAGTCTTAGCTCCAGTGCAACTTCTGATAAAATTTCTTACTTCATTCCAAAGTAAATTTCTGCTATTCTTTGAATATGGATTGTTTCCTCTGAAACTCATGTTGAAATTTCATTGCCATTGCTGCAGCATTGAAAGGTTGGGCCTCCAAGGGATCATTAAGTCATTAAGAAGGATTAATGACTGTCTCATGGGTGAGGGTTAATTCTCATAGAACTGGATTAGGTATCACCAAAACAAACTATTATAAATGAATCAACCTTGCATACTTTTCCACACACACTCATGCTTGTCCTATTTTCCACCACTTTGTGTCTCAGTGTCTCAGTGCCCTCTCCAGATGTTACTGCCTTGTCCAGAGACTTCCCAGCCTCTTGCTTACACTGTGAACTGGATCAACTTCTTTCCTTTATAAATCAGCCTGTCTCTGATATTGTGTTACAACAATGGAAAACAAAGTAAGACATTGTATATAACATTTCTCTACTTATCTTCCTCAGAAGTCCCTTTCATCTCTGATTTACTTGTTCACGTTTTCTCCTTCTCCACCAGCATCTTGAAGTCAGAGACTTGTTTGTCTTTGCTGTACTTCTTTCCTACTGTGGCCCATGCCTTGGTAAAGAAAAAATGATGGATTTGTTGAAGTGATAAATGAGAGGCTCATTCTTCTTCTCCTTGGAGGCCACGACAGAGAGGAGAGAAGAATGTGGACAAGGTGCCTTCAGTGACTCCCTGACATTATAGCTTCATATCTACTAGGTTCTCGAGATACACATGAAATTTTTTTACCCATAATATCAATGACTTTGAAGAAATCAGAGGAAATTGTTCTCTTCATTTTCTCCTTTCCTGATGAAATTGAGGAAAATCTGCCACATTTTGAGCCTCTCATCTTTTTCTCTATTTAGCTCAATGCACATTCCAAATGATCATCTGAGCCACAAATAATCAAGATAAGTTCCATGTTTTTGTTGGGGATAACTATTCATTTGCCTGATTTGTGTGTTTTTCCTGCTTCTAAGAAAAAGCAGGGGAAGTTCATGGCAATGTGATATAGCAGGAGTTTTTGCTCCTTGATGGTTTGTTTCTTTCTGATCATATACTCATTGTAGAACATTTAGACAATTCTAAAGAGTAGAAAGAAGGAAATGTAATCCATACATTACTTTTTATTGTCAAAATAAACATTTTTGTCTGAAGCTGGATTCCTCCAAAAGCAGATGCTAAGAGGACTGGAATGCAAGTTGTTTATTTTGAAAGTGATCCCAAGAATTCCCTGCAGGAGACTGGGGAACCCAGAGGAGGAAGGGAAGGAAATCACAGAGGTCATCCTCATGGGCATCTAGGCTTAATCCTGTTGGGGAGACCATATAATACATACCTCTGTGTTGCACCATCTCAGCGACAAGTCAACTAATATATTCATGGACATTTCTAGTCCAAGATTGGTTGAAAGCTGCTACTAGGGTTGTCAATCCAGAAGCCAGCATGCACCGGAACAGTGTGTGAAAAGAGACCCAAACAGGTTGTGGATAGCATCTGCTAGACAATCATTAGAGGCAGCATGAGGTACATGCAATCTGGGGTCAAGTTCTATCTTTTCTCCACACAGGTAGTACTGAACAAATACATAGTCAGAGAAACATTAGTTTCAGAAAATCCAATCAAATTTGAGCATACAAATGAAAATCAATGTTGGCAAATGTGGCAGTAAGCCAAGGCTTTAAATATAATTGCACCACTTGGCATGGTCTCCTTCCTTTTGTGATCTATCAAAAGAATATGCCTCCAGATAGTTTGTCCAAGATGAGTATGAAGTGGGGCAGAAATACAGCTAGAAGCCAGGAATGCCACTCAGGTAAAAGTCACCTAATGTACAGCTATCCTAGTCCTCAGACCTGTGGACAAAAAAATAAATGTTTATCATTGTAAATCATGGTTCTTCAGGGTTATTTGCTGGGTAGCATTATTGTAACGGTAGCTGGCTAAACTGATACTCAAGGGAATATATTTAACAGAGCACTGTGGAAAATAGTTTAAAAAATAAAATTATAATATCACAAATATCAAATGAATACTATAGATTTTTTTATAAAGAAGAAATTACTTGAAAGTTTGTAAATTATAAATATTATCAATTAAAATATCAGTTATATGGACTAAATAATATCGTGATTCAGGTAAAGAAGAAGTTCAGAAGTTAATAGACAGGTAATAATAGGATCTAATATTTATCACAAATAAAGATAAGGAGAAAAGATAATTAGGAAATTAAATTAAAACATGATGTGTACATTCAAAATCAAAGAAGGGATAAACTAAAGTAATAATATGGAAAAAAAAGATCTCAAAATTAAGAGCTCATCAAATATTTAAGCAGAACTGAATGAAAAAGGGCTGTCATCCAGATAAATTGTGATAAAAATTTGAAAGAAAGATGTAGACAGAGAGACAAAAGAGAAACAGGGAGTGAAAAAGATACATATAAAGAACAATATGTAGTTTAATAATAATGTCATCAGCCATGTTAGATTTAAAAATTAAATAAAAAATAAAGCTTAAAAATATGCCAGGAACAGAGGAAAATGTCATTAACTCTTTGGAGGATATTTTCAGAAACTGTGGCAAATATCACACTTAATGGTGAGATAACTCATATTTTCTTCTATAGTTTGTCAAATTTAATTTTCAATTTCAAATAAATCATATATCAATGTATATCTTTCCATTACAAATTTGTGTAAATTGTTATAGACATTTTAAATAGTTGCATAGTAGTTCATCTTATACATAGATATATTCTACCATAGGAAATCAGTCTTTATTAGGGATTGATAGTTTCTAGTCTATCATGTGTCATATTTGAATTTTCCCATATGATTTCAAACTCTGATTGAATATTTTTAGATTTTGACTAAATTAATAATTGAAAAGTAAATCTTGTGGATTTTTAAAAATATTCTTTTTTTTTTTCCTGGTACCAGGGATCAAACTCGGGACTTTATGCTTACAAGGTACTGAGCTAGATCCCGGGCCACAAAAATATTCTTGTAAAGTACTAATAAAGCTAATGATCATTTTGTATTTATTCATTCAACAAATAGAACTTGCTGTGCACCAGATCCATCCCATGCACTTGGCATCCATCAATGACTCAGGCAATTTCCTGTCCTCATGAATTCTGTGTATTTCTTTCTTTATGAGCCATTCATTAATATATTCAGCTAGTGATCTCATTTCCTTCAGTTTTCAAAAACTATTCATACATTAGGCTAGTAATCTTTTGTCATATGTATTACAAATCAGTTAATGTTGTTAATATTTTAACTCTTTATGGTTCTTTTTTTTTCACAACCCACAATAATTTTGATTTTCTGTAGATATATCTTTCAATATTTTCCTATATTTTTCTACCCACTTACCCCAGGATTATAGAAATGCTCACCTACATTATTTTCTAATATTTTTATAATTATTAACCTTTGAACTTCAAAAATTACCAAATAATATACAAAATAGATGTATTCACTGCCTAGTCTTGACCTAAGAATCATAGATAATCATAGATAAGAATCATAGATAAATTATGTATGGTCCCTTGTTTGGTAATGAAAGAGTGATTTTATTTATTAAAGGGTATGTTTCACTCCTGTACATGGGAATAGCCACAGACCTGCATCAAATTACCTATGTCAATTGCCTTTAGAATAAGATCCCAAATCCCTAGAACAGCCCATCCCCCTTAAGAGGGCCTCCCCAAATTCTCCTGAGTATAGCTCACCTTCCTTTCTTGGCTCTGCACCTCTCTCTCTCTGCAGGGTCCCAAAAGTGGCATGCTTTCTCCCTGTGGCCTTTGATACAAATTATTCCTCCAGCCTGATCTGAATTGGTTTTCCTGCTTCAATTAGCTAACGCCTGTGTATCCTTCTAATCAAAGCTTTAATGTACCTCCTTGAGAGAAGGCAAGCAATTTCTTAAGTATTGATTGAGCCACCTCCTAAATGCTAATCTGTGATACATATCTTCTTTCCACACTCCAAAGGCTGATGAAATACCAGCCATATGCATGGCCACATCATCCATCATACCAAATCACAACGGCCTCACTACTTCACCGTAACAACTACAGGTTGAGAATCCCTAATCTGAAAACCTGAAATCCTAAATGCTCTAAAATTTAAAACTTTTTAAATTCTGTGACACTGTAAGTGGAGAATTCTACACCAAACATCATGTGACAGGTCTCAGCCAAAATTCAAGTGCCCTGGGTGACTGGAAGTTGTTCATATCAAGATATATAGTTGGATTCATGAGTTGTGGGGAAAATAGACTGGAATTCTCTTAAATTGTTCTGATCCAATAAAAGTGTAAAGATCATCTTATGTTCTCTTTGTGTTCTAAAAGTCATTATAATAATGTTAGAAGAAGAGAAAGAAATTCAAGTACTGAAGATGTGTTGTAATAGCTTAAATGATGTTGAGTCTTAGCTCTAAAGGTACCAAATGAGGAAGTAAAAGTTCTTAAACTGCTGCTTGATGAGGAATTTCTTTTTTTTGTCTTCTGATTTACATTTATGACCTAATTCAGGTAAATAATGTGCCTTATTTACTTCTTTAACATGTTGTATACAGAGAGCCTGCTATGTAGAGTTATGCAGAAATGCAAAAATTGTTACCATGGTTTATTTCTACTGAGCCTTAAGAAGAACAAATGCTCTTTTCTATACATTTCTTTACCTTACTAATATAGATTTTTTATCATTACATTTATGGGTACATTTTAGGTATAAAATATAGTTACATTTATCACTGGGATCTTGTACCTTTACATGATGTATTTTGATTCTTGTTTTTTTTTTTTCCATTCCCCTGCTCTCCCTTCACCCCCTCCACCCTTCCCTATTTTCAAAGACTTTGTTTTCATTTTTTCCTTTGCTCACATTTTTTCTTTTCCCTTCTTTCCCTTCCCCTACCCCTCCCACTTTCCCTACTCCTTTAGACCTTTTCTTCCTATTCCATTCTATCAATTAAACATTTGATCCTGTGTAAATATCAAAGTTTCTCTGGTGTGAAAAAATAATATAAATTTTTTAAATTAACACAGATGTGGTCCCGCTGCACCTGGCCCAGAGGAAGGGGCTTCCAGGCCGCCATCCAACCCACCCCTCCTGGCACAGAGGAAGGGGCTTCTGAGTGGCCAACTCACCTCTCCTGACCCAGAGGTAGGGGCTTCTGGGCCACTGTCTCCCAGCTCCCAGCTCAGAGGAGGTGAGTGGCGCAGGCACCAACAGTGCCCCCCACCCAGGTCAAAATGAGAAGACACATAAAGAAGTCTCAAAACCAGACTTCCAAATCACCTAGGCAACCCAAAAGGCAAATGAGATGGAACACTCTGATACTTAACCACCTGGACTCCCTGAACTGGCAACAAAAG
>NW_004624877.1:1792686-1813281 GCF_000247695.1 Heterocephalus glaber
TTTTTTGGTACCAGGGATCGAACTCAGGTCCTTGCACTTGCGAGGCAAGCGATGGAACCACTAAGCTAAATCCTCGGCCCCCCAAGATATCTTGTTATGTATATACAACAGTTCCAGAAGGAGAAAAAATTTAAAATGTGAACTACTTCTGACCTCGAGGATTTGGGGTAAAGGATATTTAAGTTTACTGGGTAGCAAGCACCTTGAAGATAAGAACCTTATCTTTTCATTGGTGTGTCCCCAGCAGCTGACAAAGATATCAAAGTGAATATGGACAAAATAGTAAATTAACAAGACCCAGGAGGAAAGTTTGAGATAGTATCCTTTCCTGGAAAGTAAGCAGGACAAAAGAAAAACATGCTGGCTGTTCAAAGACCTGTGTCACTGTGGACTTTGAAAGAACACTGGCTTGGATGTCAGGGAGGTTATTTCAACATGTGACAGCAGCTAGCTCTAACTCTAGACCTTGGACCTATATACACTTTCCCACCTCCAGTTTCCTCGTCTATTAATTACCTACATTCCTCAAGCCTCCTGGTTACGTTTCTCGAGCTCTCATTATCTGCCATGCATTGCAATACTTCATTAATTATATTACCTAGTTTAATCTATATGCCCTATAGTAAAGATATAATTATTATTTCACTAATAACTTGGAGACTATAAGGACCCTGACCCCACAGAAGGAAACTAGAGAGGGCTACTTAGCATAATAAGAGCACATAGAGTTTATTTAGGATAGTCTGCACCTTGGAGTGGTTCACACAGCTTGAAAATAGCAGAGCTGTGATTCTGATTCAGAACTTCCTGACCCCTGAACATGAACATTTCATCACTGTTTAAGGTTCACTTCTGTTGAAACAGGAGAGTTGAGAGTGAGCAGGCTTTGTAAACTGTCAAGCATGCAGCAAATGCAGGTGAGAAGAAACTACTCCTCCTTAGGACAAAGAAAGAAGCAGTATCAACTGGATGTGTGTTTGCCTTCAGGAGGAATGAATGTCTGGGATTTCAGATCTGATCCAAGTTCAATGTGTCTGGCCCAAGGTTATTTTTGATTCTAGGCCACTGTGTGCTGGTTTCTGTCAACACTGAAATAAACACCACATTGCAATCTGCACCTTTTATTAATGGTGTGATTCACTTAATGAGGGCTTTGCTAACTCACATCAATCTTCCTTCTAGAAGAGGCCCATCAAGGAATATAGACAGCTTCCAGCCTGTCTACTCTGCAACAGCATTTGGTGGTCCAAATGTAGTCGCCTTCTGCACCCAAAGAAGGGAAAGAAGACACTCCAAGACTCAAGACCAATACACACACACACACACACACACACACACACACACAGTTTAACAGTCTATTTTATTGGGTTTATCTGGACATTATTGTTTAAGTTCCAGGCAGCCAAACAGCCATGGCTAGATTACTCTTAAAACCTGACTTGACCATAAAACATTCTCCAAATGGGCAAAGACACTAATCAAAACTGTGAAAGAAATGCTCTGAATAAGGAAATGATTCAATGAAAATTTTGTATCCCAAACTGACACAAAGGAGCACAATATTCAGCCTTGATGATGATATGTGAATTAGTAGAGTCTGCACCACAGAGCACAGCAGACTGAAGATGGTAGCATGGTCCCCACAGCTTGGAGCAGAATATGTAGTTCTGTCTACAGACAAGTTCACACTGACCATATTTTGCTGAAGAATGGGTTTTTTGTTTGTTTGTTATATGAACAAAAGACTTTATTATCTCTAGGTCTGGTTTTTCTCACTGTCCACACAAAGTTGTTAGAATTCATATGAGGCCAAATGCTTGCCTTCTTACAGGTAACATGATTAGGTAGGGAACATCTGGCTCACAATATCACCTGGAGGACTGGCATCCCTCCTTTCCCACCACTGCAGTCCTCTCTGGACTGGAGAAGGAAAAGTAAACAAAAGTAAAAGTAAAGAACATCCCTCATCTAGAACTGAGGATTGAATTCAGCACCTTTGCACTGAACTACATACCCAGGCCTTTCAATTTACTCATTTTAATTTTGAGACAGGGTCTTGCTAAGCTGTTCTATTGCCCAGGCTGGGCTAGAATTTTTGATCCTCTTGTCTCAGCCTCTCAGAGTGCTAGGATTACAGGCATGCCCCACCATGCTGGCAGGAAGTCATTTTTATAGGCATCACAATTAGGGGAGAGTATTAATTAAATGTTAAGACTATAAACTAGATATACAGTAGTTCCTCTTTAGCCATCATTTTGCTTTTGCTTTTCAAGGTTTCAGTTATCTCCCATCAACCATAGTTCAATGATATTAAGTGGAAAATCACAGGAATAATTCTTAAAGTCTCAACAGCATGACGGAATCTCAAGTAGCCCACTCCTCCCACCCGCCTGGGACATGAATTATCCCTTTGCCCACCACATCCACCAAAAAAAAAAAAAAAAAAAAAAAAAAAAAAAAAAAAAATATATATATATATATATATATATGAATGATAATCTGAGAGATTCAGAGGGATTTCTTCAGAGGACTGTCTTTGAATAACATACCTGGACATCTTAGGATATCTATAAGGTTCAGCGTCATGGTTCTCTACAAAGCAGCTACTTCCTCCTGTCATGTGTATCTGAGAGGGGTCATGTGGACTTCACAATTGGCTTTGCCGTAACACCTGGGGATGAAGGCAGAAAAGGTAATGGAGGCATGACAGAGGGCTCTCCTCAAAATCATTTCCCTTTTTGCACCAGGCAGTGGCCACCACCTCACAGACAGTTGTTGGCCAGATACAGAGAAGACAAACTACAGAGAGGAATGGGTTTTTGCTGCCCACCACCCACACCTATCTGTCTAATTGTTTTCTGAACTGGTAACCAACTATGTTAGTCAGTTTCTATTACTAGACCAAATACCTGAGAAAATCAACTTGTAAAGAGATGTTTAATTTGCCTAATGTTTTAGAAGTTTCAGACTGTGATCAATTGGCTCCATTGCTTTGGATCTGGGGCAGGACCTCATGGCAGGAACACGTAGAAGAGCAGTGTAACTCCATTCATGGGCAGGAAGCAAAAGAGATAGGGGGAAAGAAGGGATAAGCATTTCAAAGTCCCCTCCAAGGGCACACACCCCTTGGCCTTGGAAATGCCTTCTACTAAGCCTCACCTTGTAAAGATTCTTCTACCCTACAATAATGCTCAGGAGACCAAGCCCTGAACATATGGACTGGGGTGGATGGCAATTTAATACCTAATTATAGCATCAAACACACAGGTTAAGACCTGAGAGCAAGACTCTGGAAAGGAAGGGGATAAGCATAAGGCATGGCCATTATTAAAAGATTGAAATAAAATGAAAATAAGAGAAATAGATATTAAGTTTACAAGGTAAAGGGGGAATGAAGAGAATATGGTAGAAAATGGTCAGAATGCTGGTGTGTAGGGGCTGCCTTTTGCCCAGCTATTTCAAACAATATCAGAGTCACCATTGTTAAACTGAGAGGAGAGTTGGGCAGAGTAGGGAGGTCAGTAAATAAAAGGCCTGTTTAAACAGCTTGATGGAGGCCTGGGGATTTAGCTCAGTGGTTCTGGCGCCTGCCTTCCAAGCGTAAGGTTCGATCCCTGGAACCAAATAAATAAATAAATAAATAAATAAATAAATAAATAAATAGCTTGATGGAAATAAAGGTCTTTTAGAGCTGACAGGAAAAAATATATAGGAAACCTATGAATGCAGTGAGGGAATTATATCCAAAGAAATCACCAGCTTAGCCTCAAAAACCAGTAACCACTCAAGCTGTAATAAACCCCATGCTCTCAAATCTGATCTGGTAGAAAGAGAGATAATAATATGCATAGTGCCCTAAAAGAGCAACCACTCCAAAGCTCACCTCTTATGTGACTCCAGAGGACAATGAGCAAAGGGGCAGAGGCAAAGGCTACAAGATGGGACCACCCAGCAGCCCACCCCATTACCTACTCTCTGCTGTTTCTTAGTGGCTGGGTTCCTTGTTATAGATCCAATGGGGGGGACGTAATTAGAAACATAGCAGCCACTGGTCAGTAACTACTGTGTGTTTCTAAAGCTCTTTTCTTTCCTCTCCCAAAATAAGTTTTTGTTTTATTTTATTTTTGTTGTTTTGACTGGCAGATGAAATCGTATGTGTTTATTATGTACAATGTGATATGTTGGATACATACCATCATATTGCTTCTTCACTGATACACAATAGATATGGGAAGGACAAAAAAATGTGTGTTTTAAGTCACTGGATCATGAAGTTTTAAGGCATTCAGATATGAGGAACCATCCAAGACCAGATGGCTTGCAATCCTACTGGCTAGGACTAAGGATTGTCTCCCTGTGGGAGAGGAGTATGCCATGTCATATGAGGAGGAAAAACAGTTGTTCAGGTGGCCACAAGTGCAGGCTGACAGACATAACTATTTGGCTCCGATATCTCTTCTATCTCAGAAATAAATGTGTAGCTGATCCCACAGCTATTCAGAATGAAGTGTTTACTTCACAGGTCCCCTTGCATTGTGACCATGTAGCTTTGGGCCAATGGGAAGTAAGCCAGTGTGGCATATGCCATTTGTGGGAAGTTCCCTTAACAGGAAGAGTCATGCCATTCTTCAGGCTTCTCTCTTTCATGTTGAATGGGATGAAAATGCAATAGGTGGTGCTGGGACAGCCATTTTGTTTCCTGGAAATAGCAGGAGTGAAAGGGAAAGATAGGTGGAGCTGGGACATCGGTAATTGTTCACCGAAACTTCCACAGTGGCTCCAGGTTACTGCTCTTTCGGCATGAAATAACAAAATGAGCTGCGATTTGTTAAAGTTACTGTTTTCTTCTTCCTGATCTTTGCAAATTTAATGTAACTATAAAACACATTTACGACCTAAAATTATTCAAGGAACTATTGTATTCTATTCTATTCTATTCTTGCAGATGAATCAAAATAAAGAGTCCATACAAAGGAAACTGTAGTATGAGAGAACAGTTAAAGTAGAAAATTAAAAAAATTACAAAACTAATGCAGTAAATGTAATTAATGAATGAAAAGTTTGATATGATGATAATGTTTTGAAAAATTTTAAAGCTATAATAGATCCTATTTTCATTAAAACATTTTTGTTCATTTAGAATTGCTCTACAGTTGAGCTACATCTCCAGCCCCTGAAACTTTTCTGAATATATCCTGTGGCACTATTTCATTCAATTTCTAGAAAAACTCTATTATACCATTACAGTTGTCATGTTCAAGATGAGAAAACTGAGGCATGGAGAAGATAATTCCTTGGATTACCATCATACTTTGTCAACCAAACGCTATGTGATAGCAGAGAAAAATCTGAAATCAAACAAGAGAGCTAATGGCACCATTTTACATAAAAAGACCTCACAGATGTGAGGCTGCTTGAGTTGGCAATTAGGTTATCAATGACAATGAAGGAAAAGAATATTTTCCTTCTAAGTCACTACTGGAAAAGATATTTGAAGAAAAATAATAGCTTATACTGCAAAACAATTAAAAGTAAAAAATAAAAATAAGAGCATTAAAATAAAGAGTACAAGATAATAGAAATAAGATCACTATAACATTTGTTGAATTAAATGTTCAGGCTTCCTCTACTGAGGAAGTCCTTTGGGTTCAGGCAAATTAAAACACAAAAGTGAAATCAATTGACTGCAAATATTTAGTGCGTGCTAAAAGAGACATTGTAATTGATCCATGGTATAATTGTAGTTATATTAGTAGTTGTAGTTCATCACTGTAAAAATTTTTATCCTATAAAGAAGTCTAAATCAATTATAGATGAAAATATTTAAAAGGCAGACTAGAAGTATTTTTTAAATCTTTACATAATGTAAGACAAGGATGGTCTTTATATACACATAAGAGCAAAGGCAAAAAGATAATGGAAAATAACATGATATAATGAAACCACTTACAAAATAAACCAAAAAAACACTAAGCAAATCAAGACAAAAGAAATCAGATGATGCTCATGGCAAGAACAAAAATTAAATCCACAATATACAAAGAACTCGGAAAATCAATGAAAGATTAGCAATTATCTAAAATAAAAAGAGAAAAGAACATGAATATACAATTAACAAAAGAAGAAACACACATGGCTAGTAGCTATATTTTAAAGTATGATATTGTAGGAAATCTAAGACCATTTTTGATTCATAATCATTTAAATAGAAATACATTTTCCAGTGTTGAGAAAAATATAAGAAAATATATATCGAAGTAGTGCCTTGTGGGTATAAACTAGTTCTAATTTTGGAAAGTATTTTGATAATATGTACAATATATATCAAAACCTTAACTGTGTTCACCCATTTTTACCTAGAAATTTTGCACCAAATAATGTATGTTTTTTGAAATAAATGAACTAAAACTTCAGCCATAAGGATGTTCATAGAATATTTGTTAATATGAAAAAAATTGGACAAAAAACAAAAATTTAAAAGGAATATTAAGCGCTCATTAATAACTATGGTGGCATTCAAAAAAAGGTTTTGAGTAGTTAGAAAAAAATGTACAATTTAATTATATACATTACATATTATACAGACAGATATGTGGATTTCTTTAGCCACTGTTCATGGTTTGACCACACCTTTGTGCTATAGTTTAAATCCAAAATGTCCCCAAAGGCTCATGTATTGAAGGCTTGTTCTCAGCCTCTGGTGTTATTGGTGTTACCAGAACTATGTGCTTGTGCTGCCCATTGCTGGACCAGAAACTCAGAAGACAGAAATTAATGGAAAGAATTAGTTTTATTCAATACTGGCCCTGAAGAAGGATGAGGAGACTTTCCTATTCAAATCTCCATCTCAGAGGAGCTCAAAATATGAAGAGTTCTTATAGAAGCAAAGGGAGATACAATGAACAGGAAGGCTATTAGTAGATAGGATTTTTGTAATCCAGATGTTATCTTCTGTCCTCTTCTCCAGCAGGAACATCACAATAGGCTTCTACCTGCTGGGTCTAAGTAACTAAAACCTAGTGAAGGGCTTCTCTTTAGCACAAAGGATTAGGGAAAGGCAGAAGGCAAAAGGGAATAGAAGGGGAGCAAAGGACAGTTTCAAATGAACCCCTGTGAAATTGGAGGTGGAGCCTAGTGCAAGGCCATCATCAAATTTTATAAAAAGAAGAAACTGAAAGTCAGAGATGCACCGTGGCTACTTGTTGTCACAGAGCAAGGTCACAGCTAAGCATAATTTAGAGTCTGGTCTCCCACTATCCTCATCACTTCAAATTTCAGAAAAATCTATTCAAAATGGTTATTCTTACTGGAGGCCATGCATTCTCTTCTGCCCTCCTGCAGCTTTAACTAACTAACACGGTCTACAGAATGAAAAGCTGTTAAGATTTGGAGTGCAAACCCTGGCTGGTAACTGAACAGGCTGCCACTGTGAGCCATAAAGCAGTTTGGTTTTGACTCCTTTTTTCTTTTAAGTCAAATTTGCAAAGTCAAGTAATAAAGTATAACAGAAGCTTCCTTTGATTTAAGGCTGCCTGGGGAAAGTCTTGAGTTAGGAACAGAGATCAGAGTTGTTTACTTAAATAAATGAATGGAACTTTAACAGAACAGCTAATAAACAAATCTTCCTCAGCTCATGCCAGGCTCCCCTGGGACCTGAGGTGTTGGGTCTGAAATCCAGCCAAAGGACTAAGGCATCACAATGACCTCACAGAGGTCTCCAGGGGTCTCTGGGGTCCACAGGGGGCCTCAGATTTGGAATGACTTCTTAGAAGCCAGGCTGGGGCAGCTTTTTTTACCCACACTGGAAAAAAGGACAGCCAAGGGAGGCTGCCAGCTGGGACAGGCAATGCCCTGTGGCACTGAGGCCCATCCAAGCTGCTGTTCTCAGACCACAGATCTATTCTCCAAGGCTGCCGTATCCTCCTAGGAATCCAACAAAGGAATAATACAACATCAGGCACAGACAAACTGACATTTAACTTCTACTTTTTTAATGCTTTTGATTTGATGTATATTTAGGTTCACATAATGATGTACTTTTGGAAACTGACCTAAGAATGAATCCTGGTCTCCTCAGTGAGTTTTCTCCCTGAATCCTCTATTCCTGCTGCCCCTTTAATATAGAATCATCTTCCATTTCCCCCCACCCTCCTTATTTCCTCCACTTAACAACTGTTTGAATTGTCCCCCAAAAGTTCATGTGTCAGAAACTTTATTCCCAGATTCAAAAAATAATGTTACTTGGATGCCAAGGTTTTGAGATGTAATTTGGATTAAATGAGGTCATGAGGGTGGGGTCCCTATGATGGCAAGAAGAGGAAGAGAGGAAAAGAGATCCTAATCAACACCCTTGATTTCTCTACCCATGTGATATCCTATGATGCAACAAGAAGGTCCTTACCAGGTACCAGCACAGTACTTTTGGACTTCCCAGCCTCTAGAACTGTGAACTAAATAAACCTTTATTCTTCATATGTTATCCTACCTGTGATATTAAATTATAGCAACAGAAAATGGACTAAGAAAACAACTCAGACCAGAAACTTCTCTTCTCTGTTTACTTAAAGACTTGTTGGATTTAAGGACCTTGTTTGCAATTGTAATGTACTTTCTAATATTGTATAGGGCTGTACACAATTTATTTTTGACTAGATGTAATACCAGACATGTATTTCAACAGAGTGGTGGACAGTTAGTTCCATTCAGGGGCTGATGAATACTGGAGACCCAGATCTGTTACCACTTCTTAGGGCCATATGGTCCAACTATACTCCCCAGGGAAGAGTTAGATGTTGTTTGGCTTTGGTTTTAGCAAGATAGGTGCACCTCAAGGCTTTCTTCCACTTCTTTTGCCTTTCAAAGCAGGGTGGGAAGCTGTGGCTGACATTAACAATTGCTTATGATTTTCCCTTGTGATATATTTACTAAAGCAGTTTTGCTAATGGGCTGTTTACAGTCATTTCCCTTTCACAGCTGGCCCCAGAGTGAAATGAAAACAAAAAAAAATGATACCCAGGGGTTTATCAATTTTTTTCCCTTATAAACTGTTAGTGCCTCTCAGCAGGAGAAGTTCACAATCCCCAATTTATAACTACTTGCAGCAGGGTTTGTCTGCCCAGATTGACTCACTGCATGGAAAAATCCCAGATCCCTCTGAATGAGCCTGGTGCCCCTTGCTGAGACTGACAACGTCATCGCTGGGGGCTGCGGCTCATGGGTACTGGAGCCAGGAAGGCAGAAATGAGGACACTGCCCCTGCATTGCTCTACAGAAATTCCAAACAGGCAAGGAGTTTGTTTCTCCTGAATATTTTTCTTCAAGTTTCCTTTTCCTTTTTGTGTTAAAAAAACCCAAAACCCTCTGTTGTGACAGTAAATAAGAAGGAGGAAATAGTGCATCCACATCACCTAAAATCCCAAGTTAGAGTAAGACAGTGAGAGGTAGGGAACAGACCAATGAGGCAATTGTGGGGAGAAAGCAAAGATAACAAGTCAAGATGGGAAGAGGATTAGAGCCAAACCCTATCAGGGTGGTGTGAGAAATGAGGTATCCAGCTGAACCATTACCTCTAAGTTTCGGTGAGTTACAGCAAGCAGTTTGTGTGAAAGCCCATTTCATCCTTTACAAGAACACTTTGTAAAATAGTCAAGTCCTTACATTATAGTTTGCTTTAATGAGTCTTCTCTATTCATTCATTTAATTTTACATGCATGTATTCATTTATCCAAAAGTGGCATCAACTAAAAGCTGGATAAGTAATAAAACAATCTCTTCTTTTTTGAAACTTCCAATTTGTGGGTAGACATGGAGAAACTATCTTAAAAAGTTGGCATGGGATACATCGTTTAGTGCCCTGTAGTTCCCACTGAGGATGACAAGTCTTATCCTTGGATGGAACCTACTGGAAAGTTTCAAAGGATTCTATGTTATCGGAACCCTCCAGAGAACAGATAGGTATAGATATAAAAAATTATAACAGTTTATTAGATTGGCTTATACAATCAGAAGCTCAGAGCCCAGAGTCCAAGAATGGTTGCCTGCAGGCTAGAGAGCCGGTAGCTCTGTCTGAGAAGCTGGAAGCCTCAGAACAAGATAGAAAGGCCAATGATGAGCCAAAGGCCAAAATCCTGAAAGCTCACAGGAAAGCCACTGGTACAAGTCCATGTTAAAAGGGTAAAGAATCTGAAGTCAAAGAAACACGTCTGCCCAAGAAGGGCCAAGCATGTGTGTACACAAATCCCCCTCTTCCCCGTTTTGCTGCATCAAAGTTCTCAGCCTGTTGGATGGTGCTGCTCACAGTCAGAGCAAGTCTTCCCCATTCAGCTCACTGACCACACATTTTGGTCTTTCCTGGAAACATGTCCACAGATACTTCAGAAATAACTTTACCAATTTTTAAGAAACCCCTCAATCCAGTCAATTTGACAACCAAGATAGCAAAACATGATCAAATACACATATTACTAAGATTATTCCATCTGAATAAAAGTGATCACATAGAGAAAGGATCAGCAAAAGGATCAGTAGGAGGTTATTAAGACAGTCTAGGTAAGGACATAGTCTAGATAAGGAGTCTTAGCGTGGGCTAAGGTGGTGATTATGGACTTGGAGAGAGTGAAGATTCTAGAAGTATTTTGGAAGTGAGAGTCAACAAGGCTTGCTAACACATGGTACTTGACCAAGCTTCTGGTATGAGCAACCAGGCAAATGAAGGTGTTCCTTTTTCCAATCCATGCCTTACTTCTTGCTTCCCCAAATTCATGTAGAGCTAAGGAAAAGATTCTGTCTATTCAGTTTCACTGTCAGACTGCCATCTACCTCTCTCTATCATTCACCTATAATCTGGGTCTCTCCACTTATTATGAGTGTCCTAGGCAAGAGATTTGGTCTCCATGAGCTTTAGAGTCCTCATCTGTAAAATGTGGGGAAGTTGAGAGAATTGAATTCAATCATAGGTATGGAACCCATAGAACACAGAAGGCACTCAACAAATGCATGTTTATTTTCTATATGCTTCTTTTTGGCCTTGCCTTCTAAGATCTTGGATTTTGGTGCTTCCTTTTACAAACATAGCAGTGCTTTCATTCCCAATTCAATATAAAATTGCTCTTCATTCTATTCAGACAAATATTAATTACTGCTTCCATTCATCTAGATAATTACATTTTTCACATCTGTTCTAGCCAACTTTCAGTGCCCATGTTTGACCTTTTGGTTATTTATAATCTGCATTTACAATGACCTCCCCATCCCCTGGTAAGAGAAGCAGTAAAGTGGCTGAACTTGGAGACAGAGATGGGGTGGTTTGGAAATAAAAAGATGTTGCAGGTCAAAGGCAGGGCAGAGAGAGGCACTACCTGGGGCTGGAGGTGATTCAGAAGCTAAAAACCAGAGCCAGGCAAGCTGTTAGGTGAGTGGAGGCAGACACAACCTGACAGAGATAAGGGGTTTTAAAATGAAAAGAAGAGCTGCCTCAGACAGGAAACCTCTCATTCCTTCTCTGTCACTGTTGTGGCTGGATCTAAGGATGCCCTTCCACTCCAGCCTTACTAACTACATTCTTGCAGCCACTGCCGACATCAGTAGACCAGACAGCAGATTTTATGGAGTCTGGGCTTCTAATACAAATATCTGACCTGCACTGCATGCTTCTAGGAGCTCTAATGTCCCTTCTGTGACCACAGTTTAAAAATATGTCTAAATCAAGCAGGAAGTTCAAACTCCTTCACCTCTGAAAGTCTTTCCAGTTTTAGAAGTTTTGGCTATGAGAAAATGAGCTGATGTTACTTTATCTGAACCACGCATACTGAATAAATAATGGCAGCACATGGTAAAATAAAACCAAACAGCATAAAGGGATATATGCTAATCACCTTCATTTACCTCCCTCAGAGGCAATCACTGTAACAAGCTGTGTGTGTGTGTGTGCGTGTGTGTGTGTGTGTGTGTGTGTGTGTGTGACTGTTACCATAAATATTCTAACCATTTACAAGCATGAATGACTGGACACTTTTTCCTTTCACTTACTTACCCTTCAGTCTATGCTCTGAAGGTTGTGTCCTTCCAAAATTTGTATGTTGAAATCCTACACTTAAGGCGATGGTATTAGGAGGTGGAAAATTTGAAAGAGCATTGAATCATAAGGGCAGAATTCTCATGGTTGGAACTAGTGCCCCTATAAAGTAGATCCCAGAGATATGCCTTGCCCTCTCCACCTGTGAAGGTATTTATAGTAAGAAGATGTATATATAGGAAGAATGGGCCAGCACCAGATATAGATTCTGCTGGTAACTCGGTCTTGGATTTCTCAGCCTCTAAAACTGTGAGACATCAACTTCTTGGTGTTTTTTTTTTTTTTTTTAACAGCCGCACAGTTTATGGAATTTGTTGTAGCAGCTGAATAGACTAAGACATCCACCTTGCCCTACTCCAATTTATGGAATTAATTTCTTCTTATTTCATGTCCTCATTATATTTAGATTTCTATCATAGCATCTATGAGGTTTTTGTGTTTATATATCCCATCTCTCATATTTTAAAATGATGAAACAAAATTATAAAATAAACACAAAGGAAATAAATGGAATAAATTATAAGAATAACCCCAGGAATTGATAATGTAGAAAGCAAAAACAAACAGAAAACTGATCTGTAAACCAGAATCTATTCTTTGTAAATACTAGTGAACTAAATAAATCTCTGGCAGGTCTGATGAAAAGAAAGAAAGACAAAAAAAGAAGTAAGCTGTATAGAAAGTAAGAAAAGTGATAGGTGACAGAAGACTTATAAATCATGAAAATATGTGGGATCACTTTATGCCAACAAATGCAAAACCCTGGATGAAATAAATGGCTTCCTAGGAAAAGAGAAATTACTCAAGAAATTACTCAGAATAAGTAAAAGCTGTACAAGAAACTGAAAGGATGATCAAATATTTGACACTAAATTCTCTGGGCCTTAGAGTTTTTTTGTCTTTTTTTTTTTTTTTTTTTTCTTTTTTGGTACAGGAAATTGAATTCAGGACCTTGCGCTTGTGAGGTAGGAACAGTGCCATTGAGCTACATCCCCAGCAGGCCTTAGAGTTTTATAGGTAAATTCTACCAAGGCATCAAGGAAAAAAGAATTTAATGTTATTTAATATAATGTAAAATATAACAAAATAGGAAATTTCATAACAATCTGTAAGGGTAGCACATAAAAAACTAGACTAGTATCACACACAAAAGTAAAGATCTTCAATAATAAATTAGCATATCAAATCCAACCATTTAATAATAGAAGACCAAATCAGATTACTCTTATCTTCCATTGGGCAACCCACTAGTATAATATACCACATTGGCTGATTAAAATAGAAAAAAGTATGTGATCACAAAGGATGCCAAAGAAAGCATATAATAAAATTCAGCAATCTCTCTCATTAAAAATCCTTTAATAGTATTTTATTAGAATAAAATGTGCTCATTTTCTAAAAGGGTATTTACCAAAAGAAGGGGAGGGGTCAGATATAAAAAAAGAATTAACATGTGTTATGTACATGTACCAATCCTCCACATTAAATACAATAATTATGTACTGCAAACATATACTACTAAATAAAAGAAAAATCCTACAGCAAATGTTCCACTTAATGGTAAAATATTAGAGGCAGTGTTACCTATATTAGCTGATGCAATAAGACAAGAAAAAAAGTTTTAACTATTGCCCAAGAAGACACCAAATGGCTAACTTTTAAAAATTATCTACCAAGAAAACTTAAAGGAAGTCATTAAAAGTTGTAACTTACACAACAAAATGGCCAGTTGGGAAAATATGCCAAAACCATTTGTTTTAAGTACAGGAAAATGAAACAAAATAAAAAAGTAATTAGACAAATATTTACATATCTTTACTATGTGCAGGGAATACTACAATGATTTTATAGAGTTAACCCATTTTATCTTCAAAATGACCCTATAATTTAGGTATCATTGTTATGACTTTTCACAGAAGGGAGAAACAAACCCATAAAAAGGTGAAATAGTTTGCCTAAGACCATGCAACAAGTAAGTAGCAGAGCCATGACACACACCTAGCTAGTCTGGCTAGATTCTATGTTCTGGAAACTAAACTCAGACTGAAGATTTTTGTTATAAATTTTCTGAAAAACCCAAAGGGAAATTGTTAGATTATAAAAAAGTTTCAAATTTGATAAAATCAAGTCATAGTAATCATAAAAGATTCAGGATCTTCCTTATACTGTTGCTACTTCAACTATAAACTGACAATGCCCACTGAAGTCAATTTGTTGTACCTATCAAAATTGAAAGTAAACTAGGAATTTAGACTAAGTATAGCCAGCCTTCATATCTCTGAGTTCCACAGCTACAGATTCAACCAACAACAGATGAAAAATAATTTTGAAAATATACACTGAACACATACAAATATTTTCCCTAAACAATACAGAATAATACATACTTACATAATATTATGTTTTTTTAGCTACTAAAAGCAATTTAAAAATGATTTACAGTATATAGGAGGACATGCATAAGTTATATGAAATTCTACACCGTTTTATACAAAGAATTTGAGAATCTGTGGATTTCATTACCCCCAGGGGATCATGAAACTAAATCCCTGCAGATATTGATGAATGTACATTTTTGTGTACAAAAGTATACATGGTATAATTGTTTGAAATAGCATATAATAGAAAATAATAAATGTTCATTCATGGGAAAGCATTCAACTAAATTACAGTATTGGTTTACTGTATAATATTATGAAGTTATCAAAAGGAATGATGTGAAAAAGTGGCCAATACATATTTCCATTCTTTTGTCATTTATTTATTTTTCCTTCCTTCCTTTTCTCCTTCCCCTTCTCTAGTTCCCCCTTCCTTTTGAACAATGTTTTCTTATTTCTCATTGTCTATTATATATTTTGGTCCCTATTTACACTTCCAGTTTCTTACACCAGAGAGATAATGCAATATTTACATGTGTCCAATTTATTTCACTTAAGAGTATAGCTTCAAGGTGGCAAGAAATATTTTCAAATCAACAAATCAAACTATAGAACAATAGGCATAACATAACCCCAATAGTGTTTTTTAAAGGCTTAAAGGCCATACGTGTGTATGTGTGTGTGTGTGTGTGTGTGTGTATATATATACACACACACATATATACATATGGATATGCATGCATAGGAAAGGGGTTGAAACAATATGACCCAACTTGATAGCAGAAGAAGCTTCTGAGGAAATAACAGAGAGGAGGCAGAGATGAAAGGAGACTTTTAGTGTTTTCTCTATGTAATTTTATAATATTTGACTCTAACATAAGAGGGATATATTTATAAAATTAAACGTGTAGTAGAAAAGGACTATTATGGAAATCAGTATGGAGATTCTTCAAAAATTAAAACAAGAAATTCCATTCAATCCAGCTATTCTCCTACTAGGTATCTTTCCAAAAGAGTTGAAAACATCATATTATAGTGATGCATGTATACTCATGTTTATAGCAGCACAATTCATAATAGCTAAATTTTATTTATTTTTAAAAATTTTATTATTATTATTATTTTGGTACCGGGGACCAAACTTGGGTCCTTGTGCTTGCGGGGCAAGTGGCAGAACCACTGAGTTAAATCCTCGGCCCCTATAATAGCTAAATTTTAGAAGCAACCCAAATACCCACCAACAGATGAATGGATAAGGAAAATATGCTATGTATGCACAGTGGAGTACTACTCTGCCATAAAGAAGGATATGCTTGATTCATTTGTAGGAAAAGAGGCACACATTGACAACATAATGTTAAGTGGAATAAATTGGACATACAAGCTGAAATATTGTGATATTTTTAATACAAGAAACCCAAGCATAATTCAAGAGCAAAATAAAAGATAGATAATAGGAAATAGGGAAATAGGTCTTTTGCAAATATAGGGATAGGAGAAGGAGAGGAAAGAAGGAATGAAACAAAGAAATAAGATGTATTATATACATGTACCAACTCCCTACAAGGAATGTGATTATTATGCACTGCAAACATATACTAATAAAAAATAAAAACTGATAAAACAAAGTAGAAAAGGAAATATTACTTTCAAGGTAAGAACAAAATAAAAGGAAAAAAATCATTTGACTAAAGAACACATATAAGTACAAATGAAAGTAGTTATATCTTTGGTGAAAGGAGTGAGAGTCTGGGGAGGAGAAAAATTGGAAATGTACATTCCTTTGACCACTTCCATCAGTCCTTAAAAAGTAAGAGAGATGCAAATTCTATCCTATTTTAATGATTAGCCATGGAAAGCAAAGAACTTGCCCTTTCATGTAAGAATGCTGAACATAAGCAGCAAGACTAATGAAAATTTCTTCATCAGAGTTATGTTTAGGAATGACATTAGATTTGTGAATGGAAAGCCCTCTAGTCTTATGTTAGAGAAGTAACTCAATATCTTTCTCAGGTGACAGTAGGAAGCTAAAAGTGCAAGGCTATTTCCATTAGAGGCACTGACATTTAAGTGGACAGGTCATTTTAAATATGATACATCCATAGCTTATAAAAAGTGGCAAGGAAACTGTCCTCCCATACTTTAGTAACAAGATTGCCCTGTCAGGTCCAGAGGATGCTGTAATGGCAGTAACAAAAAGCAGAAGACTAAGAAATGCAGACTGTTGCTCTATGGTGACTAATACAGGCTGGGAAGAATTTGCCCAGGTGTGAATTCTGGCTCTGTAGTCCAAATACTGTTTGGGAAAATGCTGTGATTTTTCTTATGTTCAGTTATTTACCTGTAAAATGGTGATGCAAAAATGGTAATTCCTTTCACACAGATTTATTGTAATAAATTAAATATAATTAATATAATATAAAATATTAATTATATTTGTTATTTATATAATTGATATAATATAAATATATTAATTATATTTGTCATTTATATTATAAATATAATATAATCTTATCAAGCACTTGAAAAAGCATCTGGAACATCATAAGTATTTAATTTATATTAGGTATCATAATGAGATTATAACCACTTGGGACCAGAGAAACAAATCACATCAGGTTAGGCATTTGCTCTCTAACCCATGACCAGCTTGCTGATTTACAGAGCATTTGCCAGTGTTTATGGAGGAAGGCAGAGTTATATGTTTTCCTGCTATGGCCCAAGACAGAACTCATTAGCATCAGGTGGCTACTGAGAAGGTGATGTGTGTCTAGTCCAAAGTGAGAAATGCTGTTAGCATAAGAATGCTCTGGAATTTGATGACTCAATATGAAAAAGAACTGTTTGTACTTATTACATGTTGAAATGATATTTTAGATATATTGGGTTCAATAATGTATTATTAAAATTACTTTCATCTATTTCATTTTACTTCTTTTAGGTGGCTACTAGAAAATTACATTTCTTATTGGACAGCACTGGGATAAAATCTATATGTCCTGTCACATCATCATTAACATTTCAAAACACTTTCTCATACATTTCTCTAAGGTTCTGGGAATATAGATAAGAAGAAACTATTATCTCCATTACAACAATGAAGAAACTGAGAGTTAAAGTGATTTGCCAAAGACTCCATGTAGTACATGCCCATGTGTGGAAAAAAAGTAAATATAACAGAAGGCCTCATATTAAAAAGCAGCAGTTTTCCATCATACTTCCTTTCTCACTGCTTGGAGGCAAACATGAGACAGATATAGATGATATAGATATAGATATATTATAGGGATACAGAATATATAGAGAGAGATAAGTATGTATAGGTATCTATATCTATATGTAGATAGATAGATAGACAGATAGATAGATAGATAGATTGATTGATTGTTTGGTGGTACTGTTAGACACCTTGGTGTTACCTATATGACCCTTATTAACAATAAAATTTTTTCCAACATTCTCTTAAAGTACACCACCTGCCTACACAAAACAATTAGTAGTCCTCCAAAGGTAGTATCCCTCAGAAAGACTCACTTATATGAGCATAATCCCCAGCTCATTAAACAACTTAAGGTTGTTTTTACAAGAAAAGATGGAATAAATTTTGAGAAAGTAAGGTGTGTTTGATTTCAGTTATCTTTTTCCATAGTGAGATTTTTTTTTTGGAGACACAATAGCCATCCCTGGTTTGCAGCACAAGATAATCAAAGTGTGAATGTCCTTCATGGTAAGATTGCCCCAATTTCTGGAACCAGAGATTCTTTTTGGAAATATCTGTAGGCTTCCTAAAGTCAAAACCAACACATCAATAATTAAGAGAACCAAAGACCACATTAGATTGTACAATATTAACCATAAGAAAGAGTAACTTAGGAGTTGACAAGCTTTTGGAGTCAAGGGCTAGGTAGCAAGTATTTTAGGTTTGGGGAGTCAAACAGTTGATGATTTAGCTGTTGTTACACAAAAACAGTCAAGGACAGTACATATACAAAGGAATATGCTTGACTTCCAATAAAACTTTATTTACAGAACAGGCAAAAGGTTGATTTGGTCTAATTACTGCTGTTTGCTAACACTTGGATTAAAATTTCCAGCTGAAACCAAATCTCAAACAGTCTATAAAATTTACAAAAGAAAAGGAAATACATATTGACAGTGGGAGGCATTCTCCATAAACTCCAGAAAAACAGGATTTCTGGGAAAGAAAGAATGCAAGCTAAAGTAGGATTAAGAGAAAACATCCACTGAGCCTCTTAAGAAGCAATGTCAGTAGCTCCGTTCTGTACTGAGGTGGCTCATCCTGGTAGAGCTGACTTGAGGCAAGGAGTGGAGAAAGAGAAGAAAAGGTAGCTGGAGGAAGCTACCATCCATCACTGATCAGAGGAGGCTCTGATCTAAGATTACACTCCAAAATGGTGAGCAATTGCACATCTTTAACAGTGAAAAGAGCTTAGTGGGGAAGAATGATTAATATGTTTTTGCAGGCTTAAACCACCAGTGGTACATGCATGATTGTGCCATGTCCCCCATAGGACAGTCATGTGCCACTGGTGGTTCAGAGCTGTCTGGAAGCAAGACACACAAATTACACCCTTATCATGAATTTTAAATCATTAGGAAAACTAGAGGACAAATGAAGGCATCATTAAAAGGCAGAAAGCCACCACAGAGGAGGCCTCCAGGTCGGCATGCCATGGTTCCCAGTGGAGAAGAGACTTCTAGGTCAGTATGCCACAGCTCCCAGCATGGACAAGGCTGCCGAGTAGGCATGCTGTGGCTCCCAGCCTGGAGGAGGCTTCCGGGTTGGTGTGTCATGGCTCCCAGCCGAGAGGAGACTTCCAGGTCAGAGTCCCACAGCTCCCAAACAAGAGGAGGACATGACTCCCAGCATGGGTGAAGCTTCTGGGTAGGCATGCCACAGCTCCCAGCACAGAGCCACACAGGCACCAGGGACACACCCCACCCCCAGTGAAATGAGAAGATAGGTAAACAAGCCTCAGAACCAGACTTTGAGATCACCTACAGCAAGCCCAAAGGGAAACGAGATGGAACATGCTGATACTCAACCATCTGGACTCCCTGAAATAGCAATGAAAGAGGATCTGTAAAAAATGAAATCAGAAATAATTTCTAACATAACAACAAAGATTGTGCCCATAGTGCAAGACATGATTAATAAATCTAAACAGGATACAGATAAAAAAAAACATAGAAGATCTGAGGAACATGATGGAATGCCAACATAAGAAATAAATTAAATCTATAAAACAGATGCAAATAGATTTCCAGGAGATTAAAAAGTCCATTGAAAGTCTATGTAACAGAATGAGCCAGTGTGAAGACACAATTTCAAATATAGAAGATAAGATTGCAATTAGTGACCAGGAAATGAAAAAATTCTTTAAAATTATAAGGGACCACAAGAAATCAATCCAGAAACTGCTAGATGATGCAAAGAAAAATAACGTAAGACTGATTGGAGTCAATGAAGAAACAGGAGAGAGTGCAGATGACATAAAAAATTGTTCACAGAAGTGAAGGCAGAAAACGTCCCAAGTAGGAGATAAGAATTTGACATACAGATAAGCAAGGCATATAGAACTCCAACTAACCTTGATCAAAAGAAAAATCTACATATAGGCATATAACTGTTAAGATTCCAAAAACCCAACAGAAGAACAAATTTCTACAAGCAGTTACAGAAAAGAAACTAATCACATACAAAAGAAAGCCCATCAGATTCACAGCAGACTTCTCAATGCAAACCCTCAAGGCAAGAAGAGCTTGGAGTGATGTATTTCAAGCCCTAAAGGCAAAAAAAACTCCAACCCAGACTGATGTACCCTGCAAAGCTATCTTTCAAAATTGATGGAGAAATAAGATACTTTCATGACAAAGAGCACCTTAGGAAATTCATGAATGGCAAACCAGCACTCCAAAAAATTTTAGACAAAATCCTAGGAAAAGACAATGAGGATCACAGCCCCAGGAAGCCCAGCAGAATGAATCCACTGGGCACAACAAGAAATTAAAAGCAAAGAGGGAGGATCAAACAAAAAGAAACAGTCATGACAATGATAGCCAAATACTTATCAGTTATAAACATCAATGTTAATGGTCTCAACACACCAAACAAAAGAAATA
>NW_004624877.1:1864543-1912257 GCF_000247695.1 Heterocephalus glaber
CATTGCATTGATTTCTGCTCTGATCTTTATAATTTCCTCCCTTGTATGAGCTTTGGGGTTGTCCTACTCTTCTTTTTCTAGAAGCTTCAAGTTCAGCATCAGGTTGTTTAATAGGGCTCACTCTGTTTTCCTAATATGAGTATTCACTGCTGTGAATTTCCCTCATAAGACTGCTTTCATTGTGTCCCATAAATTCTGATATGTTGTATTGTCATTGTCATTTAATTGTAGGAACTGTCTGCTTTCTTCTTTAATTTCCTCTGTGACCCATTGGTTATTCGGAAGTGGGTTGTTCAATTTCCATGTGTTTATGAAGTTTTTGTGGTTTCTTTTGATATCTATCTCCAATTTCATCATGCTATGTTCTGATAATATACAGAGGATAACTTCAATTCCTCTCCACTTACTTTAATATGTTCTATGAGTGAGTGTGTGGTCTGTTTTGGAGAATGATCCATGTCCAGCTGAAAAGAATATGTATTCTGATTGGGTGGTGTGGAACACTCTGTTAACACACGTTAAGTCCATTTGTTCAAGAGTTTGATTGAGTTCCAATATTTCATTGCTTATTATTTGTCTAGTTGATCTATATTTGTGACAGTGGGGCATTGAGGTCCCCCACTACTCAAATAGTCCTTATTTGATTTTTCATGTCTGTTAGTATGTGTTTTATATAGTTGGGTGCAGTAGTGTTTGGTGCATATATATTTATGATTGTTATCTCTTCCTCTTGGATTGTTCCCTTTAGAAAGATGTGGTATCCTTCTTTTGTCTCTCTTAATCAGTGTTGGTTTGAAATCCACTTGATCTGCAAAGAGGATAACTACTCCTGCTTTTTGGGGGGTTCCTGTCGCATGGAGTATTGTTTTCCACCCTTTAACTTTCAGTTTATGAGTTTCTTTTTGGTACTGGGAATCTAACTCAGGACATTGTGCTTGCGAGGCAGGTGCAGCGCCACTGAGCTAAATCCCCTGCCCTATGAGTCTCCTTTTGAATTAAGTGTGTTCCTCGTATGCAGCATATTGTTGGATTTTGCTTCTTGACCCATTCTGCCAATCTGTTTCTTTTGATTGGTGAATTGAGACCATTAACATTGATGGTTACAACTGATACGTGTTGACTTATCATTGTCATGACTTTTTCATTTTGTTGGATTCTCCCCCTTTGCATTTAACATCTTGCCATGCCTGATGGATTCATTCTGCTGGGCTTCCTGAGGTTGTGATCCTCAATATCTTTTCCTAGGATATTGTCTATGATTTTTTGGAGTGCTGGTTTGGTATTCATGAAGTTACTAACATGCTCTTTGTCATGAAAGTATCTTACTTCTCCATCAGTTTTGTAAGACAGTTTTGCAGGGTACGTCGATCTGACTTGGAGATTGTTTCCCTTTAGGGCTTGAGATAAGTCACTCTAAGCTCTTCTTGCCTTGAGGGTTTGCATTGAGAAGTCAGCTGTGATTCTGATGGGCTTTCCTTTTTCCTTTTCCTTTTTTTCTTTTGTGATTTGTTTCTTTTCTCTAACTGCTTGTAGAATTTTGTTCTTCTGTTGGGTTTCTGGAATCTTAACTATTATATTATATGTGTAGATTTATTTTGATCAAGGCTAGTTGGAGTCCTATATGCCTCACTTATCTATATGTCAAGTTCTTTTCCCCTGTTTGGGAAGTTTTCTGCCATCACTTCTGTGAAGTTTTTTTTTTTAGTGTCATCTGCACTCTCTCCTGTTTCTTCACTGACTCTGATCAGTCTTATGTTATTCTTCTTTGCATTGTCCAGCAGCTGCTGGATTGATTTCTCGTGGTCCCTTACTATTTTAAAGCAATTTTTCTTCTCCTGGTCACTAATTTACATCTTATCTTCTATATCTAAAATGCCATCCTCACATTGGTTCATTCTGCTGTGTGCTGTGTAAACTTTCAGTGGAGTTTTTAATCTCCTGAAAATTTGTTTGCATCTGTTTTATGAACTCCATTTGTTTCTTATGTTGGGATTTTATCATGTTCCTCAGCTCCTCTATTTTTTTAATCTTTGTCCTCTTTAGATTCATTAATCATGTCTTGCACTATGGGCACAATCTCTGCTGTTATCTGAGAAATTATTTCTGATTTCATTTTTTCCAGATCCACTTTTGTTGCCAGTTCAGGGAGTCCAGGTGGTTCAGTATCAGATTGTTCCATCTCATTTCCCTTTGGGGTTGTTGTAGGTGATCTGGAAATCTGGTTTTGAGATTTGTTTACATGTCTTCTCATTTCAATGAAGTGGGTGGTACTCTTGATGCCCATGTGGCTCACGTCCTCTGGGCTGTGAGTGGTGCTAAGTTGGCCTGGAAACCTCCTCCTCTGCATTAAAATTCTTAACATCACTTTTGTGCTGTGTCCATTAAGTATCAAAATTGCCTGCAGTAATGCCACTTAAAAATGTCTCCAGACATTTGCAAATGTTTTCTGGGAAGCAGAAGGCAGTAAAATGACCACTAGTTGTAAATAATTGCCATAGACATATCATAAGGCTCTGTACATAGGACAGAATCTCATTAAATGTTTGCCATTAGTGAGAATGGTAATGATATCATGGCACAGATTCTCTCCACCTTCCTCCATAGACTGAAGGAGATGGATTCATCATTAAAACTTTCCAAAACAGCTTTAGAATTTCTCATTATTCCTCTGGCCAGGCCTCCAGATTCTAGATTCCTTCTTTAGATTTGAAGACAAATGCATAAAAAAAACTAGAGTGCAGTGTGAGAGGATCATTCATTTGTCCAGTCAACAAATGACAAAGTTAAACAATTGAATAAAAAGAGCCCTTAAGCCAAAGCCTCATTTTATAAGATAAGGGAAGTTATTACCTAAGAAAAACTGCTACCAAACTTTCCAGTGACTTTGGATCCTATGAAAAAGTCATCTTTAACACACAGATGTCCTTTTAAAATTTTATCAACCAGAAAAAGGGGGAAGAATGCAAACTAGACTATTAAAAGTTACTTTAGAGCCTAAAAATTAATACTAGTATAATCAGGTTGAAGTGACATGAAATCAAATGATATGTAACTATTCTTATGATAGTTCATCATAGCTCTTGGAACCCAAAAGATGAGTAAATCTGCAGTTTAGTAAGCACAGCAACCCTCCGTGATGACTTTCAATAACAATCCCAGAGACCATACTACTGCATCCCTGGGTGCCCCTAACAGGTAATCTGAAAAGTGACACAGACATTGCATATTTGGGAAAGCAGCCTTCATGGAGACCTTCCTATATTCCATACTTAATCATAATTCTCAAATTGAACTACTTTTGTTATTGAGTAGAAATACAAAAAATCAAAACCAACTCCAAAGAAATCTCCTCTCTAGAACAAAAAATTTGGTCTCTTGTCTACTTTTCTCTTTTCCTCTAAACTATATCCAGGTCCTAATAGGTCCTTTAAGGCAGAGGTGGAAAGTTCTCTGGATTGCTTCCCATGCAAGAAGGACTCTTGAATTAGCTCCATTGCTTCTGTGACATGAATTTGAAAGGAGAGAAGAATTAGAAAGGGAAAGAAAGACATTTAATGATAGGTTTGCAGAAAAAACTTTGCATGAAGAAACAGGAGTGTACTTGTTACCCAGGGCTGCATAACAAATTGCCCTTTTCCAAAATGTGTGCTTTATAGAAACAGCAATCTACACATATTTGGAAAGACCATCTTTGAACAGTGGCACCAAAATAAACTTATCCTTTGACTCCAAACTATAAGTCTGAGGTATCTCCAAGCTCTTGATCCATATTTATGACTTTCTACTTCTAAAGTATTACCATATTATAAGAGCAATGCATGGAAAAGATAAGCCTGGCCTTCCTGGGGTTACATTTATGCATGTGTGCTGATTATATACACCTATTTGGACTGACGAAGTTCCCAGAAGGCCAGAAAGAATGACACCGTTTACATATAGTACCTTTTGGCTTAGAATGCCAATTATTCTCCATGTCATTGCAACAAGGAAATCTATAGACAATATTCAGGAGCCATTTGCTTTATCTCATCAAATTTTTGATAGGCCTGATTCCCATTCCATTGTCTGACATTAATTAATGCACAAGTAAATAGTCAATTCTATTTTTTAAAATGTCTACTTCATTGGGCTAGTACAAAAATTAAATGAGAGAATACGAGATTGCCTTTATACAGTAATGCTCAAAATGTTAGATGATGAAGATTATTAAAATAGCTAAACAAGGGTCCTGATGTAGTAGGTGCTTAATAAATGCCAGCTAATATTCTTGAGTAGAAGCTCTTTTAGAGTATACAAGAGGGGATAGGATCAAACCCTTTGAATCTGGAGAGAGGTATGCAAAGAGAAAGAAGCTTGGGGTTAGGGGAAGGGCAATGCTCACAATGCCTCAAGAAATATTTGACAGAGCTATCTTTAATACCAAATTATCAAAGACAGTTTTGGGATTTTCAGTGGCACAGAAATGCATTTCCCCTGGGCTCTGGAATAAATACTTGCAATGTTAAAGGTCAGTTCATTAATCTCCCCACTTGTCTGTTTGGATGTACAGATGCTCCATTGTTAAGGCAATTTGAGGAAAGATGAAAGACATGGCAACCAGAAAACAGTAGATACTCTAACCCATTTCCACACTGTCACATGGTGTACAGAGAAGGGTGCAGGAGAAAGAAATATGTTTCAAATCTAATTCTCTGTTTTCAACAACCATAATCAAAACTGTAAGCTTGCACCTTGGTTCTTTTCCTTTGCAGAGTTTGTTTATGAAATGTGCCTTCTAACTGGCATTTGATCAACTGTTCTTTTACAAACATATTTTTATTTTGCTCAATTAGCCCAAAACTGCCAGGCAAGAGTGTCATTAATTTCTTACTCTGTCCTTTTGTAAGAGTGCCATCCTGCTCCTCTATGCTATTGAACACATCTCTCATCTTACATGAGACTCCAGTGAAGCCTCATTCCTAGAGGTGAAACAAAAGCAGAGAACAGACTTATCCCTTCTAATGAGGTGAAGTGTGGGAAACTTTTAACTAAAGCTGTCCTCATCAGACTCAGCAGTATCTTTTTAAATTGCCAGGATGCCTCTCCAGTTTGATCTAAAGGACTTAACTTGAAAATGATCAGCTGTCCAAAAGACTTTCTGAAATGGATGAAAAGCCTCAGGAAAAAGATGAAGTGATGTGTTAAAGGTCAATGCTATGGACAACAGGAGTCCAAAGAAAGCAAATATTGTTTTTACTATCTACCTGTTTGGGGACTGTGGCAGGTAGAGTTCAAGCTGGTTCCCCCAATCCTTACCTCCTGGTGTTTACGCTTGTGTGCAATTCTCTCCTCTTGGATTGGGTAGGATCTACGGATTGCTTCTAACCAGTAAAATACAGCAGAGATGATGAGATGCCACTCACATGAGTACAACCTGTTGCAACACTCTGTCTTGTCTGCAGATTTACTTTAGAAGCTCTACTTGCTGGCTTGATGAAGAAAACAGCCATGCTATGGACTCCACATGACACAGAAATGTGAGTGGTCTCTAAATCCATGGGGTGGCCTCTGGAAATATAGGTTCCCACTAGAAGCTGAGAGTAGCCTCTATCCAAGCACAAAACAGAGGTCCTCAGTTCCCCCAGCTCAAGGCAATGAACATTACCAACAACCCAAGAAAGCTAGAAAGTGATTTCTTCCCCAGGCATGCCTCCAGATGAGAAGACAGGCAGGATGACACCTTGATCCCACATATTCATGTGAGACACTAAGTGGAGGAACCAATGAAGCTATGTCCTAACCCCACTCACAAGAATCAGGGTAAAAAATGCGTGCAGTTCCAAGCCACTAAGGGTATGCTGATACATTGCACCATAATAAAAACCACATGCAATTTATTCTGTTGGGTGGCATATTCCCAAGCCATGCCACTTTAATTTGCCATAATATCCCTTAAAGCAGCTTCAGTTAAAAATATATTGAGTTCACAGAAAAGACCCCAATGTTCAAGACAAGATTCTGTTTTGTTTTAAGGGGTTGCAGGATACATGCCCAATCCCCCAAAGGAGATGAGGTAAGGGCTATAGAACTCTTGTGTCCTATCTGGCTCTGTATCCATGATGCTGTAACATAAAAGGTTCAGTCATGATCCAGTGTGTGGTTTGTAGTGCCTATCTAATATGCTGCATAACAAACCACTCCCAAATGAAATACTTAGAACAATCATCATTCCTGTAGCTATGGTTCTGTGAGTGAATTCATGGCTCTTCTAGTCTGATCCTGTTCAGTCACTCTCTGCTGGACTTTCTCAGGCTTCTCTGGTCAGCTAGTGTCTCAGCTGGAAGGCTGAAGGTTCTAGGATAGTGTGGTAGGCAGAATAATGCTTCCCAGAGATATACATGCCCTAATCTTTAGACCTAAAAATGTGTTGCCTTAAATAGCAAAAAAAAAAGACTTTGTAGATGTTTCAAAATGTATAGACCCCCCCAAAAATGTATAGACCTTGAAGTGGAAGTTCATCTTTGTTTATCTGGTGGGCCCAGTTTAGTCACATGGTTCTTTGAAACAGGGTCCTTTTCCCAGCTGAGTGTGAGTGATGAAAAGGAAGAAGAAGGAGATCCAGAACACAAGAAAGAAAGACAACCTCCCAGGTCACACCCACAGTGACCCAACTTTTCCAACCAGGCCCTACCTCCTAACAGAATGCTATAATGCTTGTATAATCCATTCACTTTCCAAAGGTCCTGCCTATGATCATATGATGTTTTAGGAGGACATCTAGACATAAACCATAGCAGACAGAAATGTTCTTTAACAAACAGTGTAAAAGGAAAGGAAGGTCTCAGCCCTACAGACACAAGGAACATATTTCTACCAACAACCAAAATGCACAATGAATGTCCATCCTCATCTGGATTAAGAACAGGGGGAGAATTTGTTTACTGAACTTGGAAAATTGGAATGTGTTCTTTTAAATATTGTTTGAGTTTATGTTTAGATTGTTGTTGCAAAGATGTAGGGATAAGGAGATCTAAATAGTATAGTATTTTATAGCATGAGCTTCATGGTCAGAAGAATAATCCCCCCCCCAAAAAAAATGTTCATATCCTATTCCCTGGAAGCTGTATGTTAGTGTCTGTCTTAGTCTCTGTTTTATTCTGATTGCCATTGCTCTAACAAATGTCTGAGATAAATAAATTTACCAAGAAGAAAGATTTATTTTGGCTAATGGTTTCAGATTTCAGTCAATGGTCACTTGGCCCTATCACTTTGGGCCTATGGCAGTGCAGTACATCACAGAACTACATGGCAGAGCCTGCTGCAGACAGGCGGGTCTGTGCACGCCCTACCGAGGTCCTGAGTCACGCGGAAGATGCCAAATCACCCCGCTGCAGACAGGCAGCCACCTGGTTCAACAGTACAAAGATGCAGAGGACACCAGACCACCAGACCAAGGTACTGAGTCCCACTGCTCCCAGCCCAGAGGAAAGGGCTTTTGGGCCACCTTCTGCCCAGCTGCTCCTGGCCCAGAGGAAGGGGTTTCCAGGTCACCATAGCTCCAACCACTCCCAGCCCAGAGGTAGGGACTTTGGAGGCACTATCCCACTGCTCCTGGTCCAGAGGAAGGGGCTTCCCAGCCACCATCCCTCCCGCTGCTCCCAGCCCACAGGAAAGGGCTTTTGGGCCACTATCCCTACCGCTGCTCCTGGCCCCTGTCCCACCTCTCCCAGCTCAGAGGAGGTAATCCGTGCAGGCACTAACAGCCCCCCGCCCCAGTCAAAATGAGAAAACATGTAAATAAGTTTCAAAACCAGACTTCCAGATCACCTACAGCAACCCCAAAGGGAAATGAGATGGAACACTCTGATACTCAACCACCTGGACCCACTGAACTGGCAACAGAAGGGGATCTGGAAAAAATGAAATCAGAAATAATTTCTCAGATAACAGGAGAAATTGTGCCCCTAGTGCAAGACATGATTAATAAATCTAGAGAGGAGCTGAGGAACATGATGAAATCCCAACATAGGAAACAAATGGAATCCATAAAACAGATGCAAATAGATTTCCAGGACATGAAAAACTCCACTGAAAGTCTACACAGCAGAATGAACCAATGTGAGGACAGAATTTCAGATATAGAAAATAAGATTGCAATTAGTGACCAGGAAAAGAAAAATTGCTTCAAAATTATAAGGGAACATGAGAAATCAATCCAGCAGCTGCTAGATGATGCAAAGAAGAATAACATAAGACTGATTGGAGTCAATGAAGAAACAAGAGAGAGTGCAGATGACATAAAAGATCTCTTCACAGAAATAATGGCAGAAAACTTCCCAAGCAGGGGAAAAGAGCTTGACATACAGATAAGGGAGGAATATAGGGCTCCAAATAGCCTTGATCAAAAAACATCTACACATAGACATATAATAGTTAAGATTCCAGAAACACAACAGAAGAACAAAGTTCTCCAAGCAGTCAGAGAAAAGAACTACATGGCAGAGGAGACTGCTCACTTCATGGCAGCCAGAAAGCAGAGAAAGACAGTTAGGGGCCAGAGTTCCCATATTGCCTTCAAGAACATCCCCCCAGGAACTTAACCTACTCCCACTGGCCTGTGTCTCTCAAAGGTTCCACCACCTCTCAGTAGTGCCACAGACTTGGAGCAAGGTGTTAACATATGGCTTTTGGAGGACACTTATTCAAACCATTTCTATCCATTTCACAGCTGCTATACCAGAATACCACAGACTAGGTAATTTATAAAGAAAACAATAATATTTCTTATATTTTTGGAGGCTGAGAAGTCCAAGATTGAAAAGCCATATTTAATGAAGATCTTGTTACATCATAACTTAGCAGACAGAATCACACCAAGAGAGAGAGTAGGAAAAAGAAGACACAGGCATGCAACAGAGGGTTTTCATAACACAACAATGGTGCCCTTTCAGAGTAGGTATTTTTGTTTTGCACACTCAGCTACCTTTTAGATTGTGTGATAGATTGCAAGATGCCATAAATACCTCTCTGCTCTCCATGCCATTGTATATGTTGTGTTGCAGATTTTCTCATGAAGAGGCAGAGTCTGTTTTTTCAATATCTAAGTAAAAGGCATCAAAACACTCAGGAGGGTTGAGTATATAAGACTTGCTTGAGTTATTACCTAAGGAAAGAGCTTTAGATTCCACCTTTCGGTGGTAGATATACCGGAGCAGGAAGGTAATACCTGGAAATGTGAGGACATTTTATAAATAAGAAAATTGAAGTTCAAGGCCACAAAAAACTTGTTCCAAGTCCCATGATACCAGAACTGAGCTAGTCTGAAGGCAGATAAATTCTTGGGAAAGCAAATAGGGACCTTGGAGATAAACAAACACTGCTGATTACCAACAAATGTCCTTTTCTCCAACTTCTTGGAGACCAGCATGCCTAGTTTACTCTGGCTTTCGCCTTTCTCTACATGGCTCAGGAATAAATTTCAGTTGCACTAAGCCAGTAATGGTGGTCCTTTTCTCCTTGTCTGAAATTAGTTTAGCCATAATCATACCCAAGGCCAATTTTATGAACATATAACTTGTGTAGTCCACACAGGACCTTGTGCGTGGAAGTTCTGATGCTCTACTGTCATCATAAAGTTCTTAACAATCATTGAACAGGACATATGACAAGACATTTTAATTCTGCAAATTATGTAACTGGTCCTGAGTATATAATACAATTTTGGTGAATATGATGTAGAAGAAATTTTTGGAGGGCTTGCAATAAATATTTTTGTTGGTAAGAGAATACACACACACACACACACACACACACACACACACACAGAATAAGATACCTCTCTTCTGCATCCTCATATGAGATTTTTTAAATTTTTTTACTAGTTGAGATGACTTTCCTTTAAAAATTTCACAGAAGATTTTATTAGCAAGTATTTACAGGATGATTTTCAGTTATTTAACTTCTGTGAACTCATCTACTTATTTAAAAAATAAGGCCAATAGCACTAAACCTAGATGTTATGAGAAATAAATACTTGGCACATAGCAAGGAATAATCCAACAATGGTAGTAACAATATTATTCTTTTACTGTTTTACTTGTTATTACTAGACCAATACTATTATTTGCCATAACCCACAATTTCTACTTATTCCTGCTCCATTTTAAATGTATTCTAGTTCACTTCCCAATAGATGCTAAAAGTATAGATTCATTCAAAAAAGAAAACACACCAAATTAAGTAACTTAGGTATAGTCCCTATGAGTCATGGGAATGGCAGATTATCAAGACTGCTTAGTTCATGCTTGTATGTGTGTTACTAACCCAGGTCATTCATTCTATGCAACAATCAATAGTAAATTAGGCCTAAATATTCACGTATCAACAGCAATAGTTCCTAAAATCATAATATCATATGAAAAACAGTTATAAATTAATTTGTACTGTATGTTGCATGTTGCCCCCTTATATAAATGAAAGATAATAATTATGACTTTCATTTCTGGGGCAATGAAGTAAAGATATTTTTTTCCTATTCTTCCCACTAAATACAACTGAAATCCCTGGATGTTACACACAAAATTAATATGCAAAAAGACTTTGGAAGCTGAAGAGAAGATCAACTCCCTAGGCATCTTAGAACTGGAGGAATGAGATGATGACAAGTTCACTAGTCTTTTTTAGCTTCATGTATCTCAGACTGGGAGATGAAGAACTCTGTAACCAGGATACCAATGGGCAGAGACAAAAAGTCTCCAGCAAAAGACTGCACACCCACTCACAGGACAAGGAAGGGGCTGCTGAGAAAGAGGGAAAATACTTTGGCGGTGACAATTCTACTCAAGTCATGTAACAAGAAAATATGGTATCTGAGCCTCCCTATCACCATCACCAAGGGCTGAGCATGTGGCGCAGGGAAGGTTAAACAAAGTACTCCAAGACACCCAGCATAGCTCACCCCAGGTGGTGTCAAAGAAATCCAAGTAAGGAACTAAAACCTTCATCCCATGGGCCAGTAATGATCTTATAGCATCTGTGAAGACCACAAGGAAAGCTGGGACTCCCACCCCACCCAGGAGTAAGGAGGGGTCCACCCATACCCATGCACCAACAGTGGCTGAGCAGGGAGTCTAGACCTTTATCTTCTGACAGAAACAACTTGGACACTGCCTTCCCCTGCTACAGCAGTGTCAGAAGAACCCAGTTAAAATAGAAAATTTAAGTAAGATTCGGTTTCATCACACACAATACTAAAATGTCCAAGTTTTAGTCCAAAACCATTCAGCCTTCCAAGAACCAGAAAGATCTCAAACTGAAAAAAAAAATAAAAGACAACACCAACATTAAGATAAAAGAGATGTTAAAATGATCTAACAAAGATTTTAAAGCAGCCACAATAAAAATGCTTCAATTAGCCATTGTCACCATGTTTAAAACAAACAAGCAAGCAGGGAAAGCCACAGCAAAAATATAGAACCAAATGGAAATTTTAAAACTGGAAAATACAATAAATACAAAAATAGGGCAGCATAACACAAATATACAGAAATTAAAACCTCAGTGAATGCTTAACAACAGAATGGAGGGAACAGACGGAAGAATTGGTGAGCTGGCAGATAGAGCAATAGGTAGAACAAGGGAATTTATCCCAGGTGAAGAAAACAAAAACAATGAACAGAGACTCACTGTTTGTGGAAGTATAACAAAAATTTCTTATTTGTGCAATGGGCATTCCTGAAATAAAGTAGAAAAAGTACTTGAAAAAATAATGGTTAAAAATTTCTCAAATCTAACAGGGTACAAACATACAATTAAAATAAATCAAAGCAGGACCTTCATAAAACTGAGCAGGTGACCCTTCTAGACGGAGAGTCTAGAGAAACCTGGTGGACCTGAGAATTAAGTTGAGTAGCCATTCTAGTCCAAGAAGCTGTCTTCATTCATTTTTTTCTTACCGTATCAAAATTTGAGATTGAATAATTTATAATGATTAGAAGCTGGGATGGGATGTAGCTCAGTAGTAAAATACTTGCCTAGAAAGTGCAAAGACTTGGGTTTAACCCCAGCATGGAAGATAAAAAGAATAAAAGTTTATTTAGCTCATAATTCTGGAAGTTGAGAAGTCCAAAATCATAGCAACAGTACATGGTGAAGGCCTTCCTGCTCCATCATAAATAACAAGGTGGGAAGTATCACACAGATAGAGAGAATATCTGTGCTAGCTCAGTCTCTCTTCCTCTTCATACAAAGCCACTAATGCCATCATAAGAGGCCCACTCTCATGACCTCTTCTAATCACCTTCCGAAGGTCCCATCTCCAAACATCACACACATTTGAATTTGGGAATTATGTTTCCAAAGCATGAACTTTGGGAGATACATTCAAATCATACTAGAATTCAAGCCAAGAATTGATTGGGAGGGCATCAGTCCAGGGAGTTAGCTCAGTACCACTAAGCTGCATCCATCACCCCAGACGTTCCACATAAAAACATATTATCTATTTTACACTTAGCGTCTATATGCAAACCCAGTCATAAGACAAGCCCTCTACATCCTTCCTACTTGAAGTTATATTCCAGGACCAGCACATTAGCATCACCTTCAAGCTTTTTGGAACATTACTGACCAAAGTCAGATATGTCTGCACTGATGAGATGCGGTTTGACAATCATTTTCCTAGTTGCTTTTTACTATGAGCTAACCAAATTAACATTCTACACTCCTCTTACATAAAAACTGTGGAGTTCTGTATTAACTGAAAGACTAGAAGACCAAAAAGAAGAATAAAAATGATAAGTAAGTACAGGACTAAGACACCTGAGTTTTAAACCTCCATCCTGAATGTTTAATTTGTAAGTCACTTAACCTCTCTGGCAGTCAGCATTTGCAGGACTGCTGTTATGTTTGTTTCCTTTATGAATTTAGGGGAGAAAACAAACTAGAAAATCAGAAGCTAATTCCTGTTGAATAGCCAATGATTCTATTACTTGTCAGTCTGATTAGACATTATGTAAGCAAAGCCTATAAGCAGAAAACATCAAACCATGCCTGGTGGATAATTACCACAGGAATGTGTTCAGATGTAACTGTAATTCTATTTAGGAATTTGGGTGATTTGAGCTTTGTGCCTTTAGCTAAACCAGTCACAGAACTGTAACCTTGTAACTCACTTACCTGTTGATGCTCAAAGATATACACATATAATTTTAATAGTGCCCATTACACACAGACTTCCATTGTAACACTATTTCCACTCAGTCATAATTTTATGAAAAATTCCCCTATTGGCTAAAATTTTCCAGCGTTAATCACACTCTTGAGGCAAACCTTTTCAATTAAACTCCACTTAAGCCAATTTTGAGTTCTTTGACTGAAGAAAAAATATATTTTCCAGGCTCTTAAATATAACTGTCAAGCAGGCTCTTTTTAAAAATATTTGTTTAACACACTAACATTCACACTTTTCAAAGGGGCTGACCTGCCTTACATCTAAAATTTCCTAATGGTAATGGCAATGGTGCTTTTCTTAAAAGCCCCCCCACTAATTCTGCCCATTATCTCCTCTGCCATAGAGAATTACAGAGAGTTTGTAAAGCAGGTAGTTTGTTTTAAGCTTGTGGGGCCACTTAGCATCTATGAAGCAGATTTCAGTTAATACACATTAACTCTCCTCCTTACAACCATGGCAAACTTTTCCATTTGGGGACTAATGAGGAGAAAGTAATTTGGATTATTGATCCTGTGTGAGTCATACAGAATGGGGAAAGAATGGGCAATTACCACTGTTTTGAATCACCTCCATTTATTGTTTCTAAACTTTATTCTGGAACATACAGCCTCTATTGATTGTGTTATTTCTACAAAGGAAAACAAACTTTGATTTCTGTCTCAGAACAACTGGAAGGCAATGTCTTGTGGTTTTTGGTCCTGTCTGTGATCCCCTGGTTTTAGTTTTCTAAAAAATGCTTTCTATTCACTCTGTATGTCTTCATTTGGTTGATTGGGGGAGCAGGAAGTCTTCCAGAACACACGCAGCCATCTATTATAGCATGGCCAGCAAAGGGCAGGGCAAGAGTCCTTTGCTGAATTCCTTGTATCCAGTCTTTGGTGTCAATTGACAATTGATGGAGACTTTCTTCTTGATTCCAAAGAGATGTCCCCAGTATAGCTGTACACAAAAGATGAGATCATGAGAAACTCCCCCCTTAAATTTTAATTGCCTTTGCCTGAAACTTCCACATTTTGCATAGTGAAGAAACATGTCAGCAGAGCTCTAACTAGGTGGAAATAGTCTTCTTTGGATTATAATGCTTTGTCCAACTTCTTTTCTGCTAGATTTCAGCTTTAGCTTTTCCTTCTTAGAAAAGTCTTCCCTGCCTTCGAGTAAATCACTTTGCTCTCTGTGAAAAAGTCACATGGACCTTTTAGTCCTAGATGTTCTATCCTACCTCCCATTCTTCTAGTGAACTCCGACTCAGCACTTAGATTTTAGCTTACATTTCTTCAGAGAATCCCCCACCTTTTTTCTCAGTTAGGTCACGTTCCAGCAATTTTTGTCCTAAGACCACCATATACGTCCCTTCCATAATACCTATCACTGCTATAGTTTTACATTTATTTTTGTGACTTCCCTTTTATTAATAATTCTTTTTGTACTAGTTCTGTGAATGTCCAGATTCTGTATATACCCAATGCTTTCTATACACCCAGAGTTTAACACATAGTAGGTAGTCAGTAATTATTTCTTAGATAAACATATGAATGAATGGACAATTGAATAGAATAGAAATTCCCAAGGGGAAGTGAAAGTCACCAAACCTAGCCAGCCGCTCTGCCAAATACCTTGGCATCAGAAGAATTTGTCTGGTCTGTTTTATGATGTTATTCTAACCTTGATATGTAAGACCTGTGAAATGAGTAAGTGAACAGAGAGGAAATAGTTAAGAAGAGGACCTGGGGGAAAAAAAACCTCAGTTAAGACCATGCAAAGTACTATCTGAGCCATAAAATTATAAACCTAGAAATTGACCTTGGAGATCATTCCTGAGTTTTACAGATAAAGAAAATGAGGTCAAAGCTCCCACTGTAGTTACTGGCAGATCCCTCCCCTTCTGACTTCTCCTTACCTAATCTGCCGATTCCACAAGGAGATGGCCCTTGACAGAGTGAAAAATTTGAATGGAAAGCAGAAATTAACAGGAGCTGAAGCCCTAAGTTGAGAAGAACACAGGCAAGGGACAAAGTGAAGAAGTCACATGGCAAAACCATGGTGTCTAGCCTCACTAAAAAGTGACCACCTTTATTTGTAGCCCCCAGTAAACACTTTTGTCTCTGGACTGTAAAGACAAGGGTGTCAGAGAGAAGAATGTACTGTACTATTTATAAGTTGCTTGGTCAAAGCTCTTAATCATTTTGGGTCTCAGTTTTTTCATCTATAACATGAGAATACTCATTTCTTAGAGTTATTGTGAGGATAAAATGTAATATAATTTACTAAGGACCTGCATATAGCACATTCTATGTGCTAAGTAGGACCTAGCATTATTCAATATTGAACATACAGGTATTGAGAGGTTATTGTGTTCCTAGATAGAAATTACTTTAGGTACTGGGAAGGGTTATATTACAGTAAGGGAAGAAAAACATTTTATGAAACAGAAGAATTACAGATCAGGCTAAGAGATGGTAAGAAAATATTACAGTGAAACTAGAATGAGAGTGGGGTTTGATTATTTTTCCATAAGCTAATTCAAGAGAACCTCTTTGAGGGCATGACATGCAGAGGACTGAAGGATCTATCCAGATCCAGAGCAGAGGAAAATGTGCTCCAGCCCAGGACATACTGGGAACAGGAAATACAAGGAGTTGAGGAGGGAAGTGTGTTTCTCCTTGATGCAATGAGAAGCCCATGGAAGCTTTTGAGCAGCAGTGATAAAGAACTGAGTTATCTTCAAGAGATCACTGTGGCTGCTGGGTGAAGAAAGGGTTTTAGTAGGACAAGAGTAAGAGCATTTAGCAAGTTGGTCAGAGTAAAAGCAAAGGGAAAGATGGATAGATAGATGATCGCTAGGACCAGATGGATGGACAGTGGCTAGGATTGGTCGGGGAGAGGGGAGTGGAGTTAGTCAGGATGTATTATAGAGTCAGAAGCAACAGGGTAAAAGAAGAGGTGGTAGGAAAGAAGTATTGAGGTATAATGGATTAATCAAGAATGAGTCGTAGGTTTCCATCTTGAACAAGTGACCGGGACTATGCCACATATTGAGATGAAAAAGAGAAAAGTAGGAGAGGAAATCTTGAATGTGCTTTTGTTTTTATAAATTAGGAGGCATATCTGTGTTGACAAAAGAGTTTTAATAATACAGGAACTATGAATTTATCTGGAAAAATGATATGTAGAGCTCTTTAAGATATAGGAAATAAATTAGTTCACATCTGAAAATGCTGCCTATTCTTTAGGAATTGGAATTACTTTTTTCTGATAACAGAATCCCAATGCATGATATTTTTTCTGTCATTTTTCTTAAGGTAGAGAAGTAAACAATAGTGCTAAGAAGTATATTTCTTTGTTTCCCAAAAACCCATTTAACTATATTTTCTGTCATTCTCCCTTTCTCTCCCCCTCTCTCTCCTTCCTTCCCTCCCTCTCATTTTTTTCTTGTGTGTGTGTGTGTGTGTGTGTGTGTTGTTTGAGGAAAGCAGAAAAAATGTCACAAAAACTTTCAGAGAAGCTAGTACCTGCCTTTGTTTAAGGAATTCAGTAATATCAGAGTCAAAAAAAGGTGAGAGTTTATCTCAAAAAAGCAGTTAAGATTTTTAAAGGATTTTATTTTATTACAAGTGTTAAAGTCTATAAATGAGTCACCTTTACATAACTTTTACATAGCTTTTTACTTTTAATATAAATGAGGTCGAGTGTTAGAAAATATAGCTGCCCCAACTCAGCAACCAAGTTATCTGCACTCTTTGGGCTTTGGTTGGTTTACGGGGTGGCAGGGGGTCAGAGGGACTTCATGTCCTTTCCAGATTTAATGACCCATCAAGTATTGGCCAGGGTGAGACAAACTTTTTCACACTAATCAAGGTGATGATCATCCGTGCATTTGGATTTCCTGGCCTTTGATTTCCCAGATGCTCTGCCTTACTCCTTGCAAAGCCCATTCTTTTGTAGTCTGTCAGCTTGAGAGCTCTTTCCATAAACTCTTCTAAATTGCCAATGGATTTTAGACAAAAGAAGCACTTTATGTTTCAAAAATCAACCCTCCACATAAACTTATCTGGGGGCCACATGTCTTGGAACAGAGTTATTTTCAACCAAGAGCTCTTCAAGTCACATGTCATTCCAGCTTTGATTCATTGTAAGTGACTTCCTTGTGTGCTTGACAAACGGGAAACGCCATAAGAGGACTGTGAAATGCAATGGTGATCAGCCTTATAAACTTACTTTATGACAACTATGTGACTTTGATTTGAAACCAAGGCCAAAACTATAGCTACTAGTGATGGGCAGTAAGACTGGACTAAGACAGGTGAAGTGCAGGAATAGCAAGTGAGGAGCAGAGTTCTTAGCTTTATTCCCATTGTTGCCACTAATGAGCTCTGTAGCCTTGTACAATTCATCTGTCAGGCTTAGTCTCCTCATCTGCAAAATCCTGGACTTCCATGAGTAAGTGTGGAGGCCTGTGGATATCCTTGGGCAGAGGACAGTTTGATACTGGATTTAATCCTTCTTTATCCCCTCGTAGGAAATCTCAAGCACTGAATGAAGGAGCAGAGATTGAGTCTTATGTAGGCTCTAATGAAGGATTTCACCTTTCCCTGAAGGTTTCCACTAGGGTTTTTGAGTTAGAGCCAGGACAGGTGGCAGCCTCAGGGAAAGGGTGATTAGTAGAGCATGACGAGGTGGAACCTGCAGGGTGAGGTATGTACTTTGTCCTTCTCTAGAGTAGGAGAATGAACAGATGGAAGCTCAGACATCCGCAAACATTTGAATAACTTAACTTTGAATGTGCAGAGAAGCAGAAGCCTAAACCCTGGTGATGAAAATGTCATTTATTATCAGTTCTCTTTTTTTGTTAAAAAAAATGGTAAATTCCCAAAACAGGTGAATTCTATTGTTTCCCCGGGTTGAACATCTTTCATAGTCTCTCAAAACATGTAAACAGAGTCAGAGAATGAGATTCAGAGAGGAGGCTTTCTCTTTGGGAATTTTTGAAATGGAAATTAATAAACAGTATTTGTTCAGTGAAACATTTTCCCTATGGAGTTCAGAATGATTTGGCAATTATAATTTCAGTTCTTCTTAACAGTGTCAGCAGCCACCAGTGCCCTGGAAATACTTCAAGTAGAAACTCAATTAGTCATTGTTATATGTCTTAAACCAGGACACAGACTGCCTGTTCTTGTTTGAATCCTATTTTTTCATTCTTTTTTAAAATAAATGTCTATTAAATATGAAGTATGTGCCACAAACTGATATGTGAGGGTACAAAGTGATAAACAGACAACTAATTCTCAGTTCTCTTATGCATTTTATGTAAATGTGAATTCCTGTCCTGTATTTTAAATTTTTCTATAATGTGACCCCAAACTGTAAACCCAACTGTTCCCCTCTACTCATCCATGTAAATGCTTCAGCCCACTTTGCTATTTTCCTACAAACACTCACATACACACACACACACACACACACACACAAACACACAAACGACCTCACGAGAACACATGTACAAACATCATTCTCTTCTATATCTCTTTATTTTGTACTGGGACTTGAACTCAGGACCTTGTGCTTGTGAGGCAGGCACAGTGCCACTGAGCCAAATCCCTGGTCCCTCTTCTATATCTCTTTAATTTCTCTTGTCCATTTATGCTACGCATTACTTCCCTCCCATTTATGATTCTATATATTCCACTCAGATTTTGAGTCTCATTGCAAATACCCCTTCTCCAGGAAATGCTTTGGAAATCAGTCCAACTTGATGCCTCTTTTCCCTGATGTTCCATACTCTTGACCACAGTATAATCAGTTGTTTTTCTAGAACCCATTTTTTTCTTTCTCATTTGTTATGTGCTGATTTGAGCACCACATGGTCTATAGTTCTTTAAAAGGTGAATCATAGTTTTTATCTTCAAGAGCCCTTGCTCAGTGCTAGTCTCAAGGTAAGTTTTCAGGTATTGGTTTTGTTGGTTAGACATTCAACAACAATTAAGCTACTATAGTGATGGCAGAACTTCAACCTTACAGCAAATGTTTAGAACATGTCTTGAATTTTAAATTGGCCTTTCCCTTAACTCAGTAACTACTAACATCACAAAATATCAAAAGCTATCATACTTTAAAATGACACATGCCTAAAATATTTCAGTACCACTTACTACCTTTCTAATTTCAGTTATTGCTCTTGATTAAAATTAAGGAATTTTAAAGTCCCTTCTCTACTGCTCTGTACTATCACCTACACAATAATCAAGAAACAATATGTGTATGTCTATCTGGGCTTTCTTTTTATTCTTGTGATCTATTCCATCTGGCCTTCATTATGGCACTTTTTAAATACAACTTGATATCTACTAGAATACAGTTCCTACATTGTTTGTCTTTGAGGATATTGTGATTATTTTGGGGTTTACACATTTCTCAATGAATTGAGGGCCAAGGCTTTTCCACCAAGAAACTTGCTGGTGCTTTGACTAAGATTGGACTAAATATATAGGTAAATTTGGAGATAACTGGCATTTTTACCATGTTGCCTCTTATCTTGCATGATATATCCTACTATTAAAAATATGATAGTCAAATGGGGAAAAAACACATGATTCTCTACCTCACACTATAAACAAAAATTCATTCCAAATAAATACATGTTCTAAATGTGAAAGATAAAACAATAGAGAGCTTCTAGAAAATAAAATAAGAATGCAATTTTAAAGATAATGAGGTAGAAGAGCCAGGGATTTAGCTCAGTGTTTCTGCCGCCTGCCTCACAAGAGCATGGACCCAAGTTCAATCCCTGGTACCAAAACAAAAAAAGATAATGAGGTAGAGAAGGACTTCTAAAAGAGGACAAACAAGCTAATTACAAAAAAGTGCCAATAATTTGGACTGCATTGAAATTAAATACACAAAAAGGCATTATAAAGGAATGAAAAAGCAAAATACAAATTGAAAAGGACATTTACAAAACATACAGATACAGATAACAAAAGGAGTTTGCACCCAAAGTATATAAAGAATTCTTACAAATGAATAAGAAAAAACTAAAAATCCAAAGGAAAATTAGACAATAAACTTAAAGAGGAATATGGCAGAGTAAATTCAAATGGCCAGTAAATATAAATAAAGTTGCCCAACACATTTTTTTTTTACCAAGGAATCAAAAATTAAAGCCACAGTGAGATATTACGTCATACCCACCATAAAGACTACTAGTACCAAGCTCTGGTGCTAAAGTAAAGGAAGCTTCTATATACATAACTGGTAGAAATGATAGTGAAGGCAACTACTCTAGAAAATCCTTCAGCATTAATTACTAGAGTTGAATATAAAGTTGATCCATGACTCAACAATTCTCTTTGTATATTAATAAGATTTTTGTTACTGGGAAAAAATATCTGACAAACAGACCTTGAAGGAGAAAAGGTTCATTTTGGCTCATAGTTCCTGTCCATGGTCGGATGACTCTAAGGTAGAAACAGCATAGAAGAAGGACATTGTGCAGGAAACTGCTTACCTCATGGCAGCCAGGAAGCAGAGAGAGAAGGAAAATACCTAAGAAGAAATAACATACCTTTCAAAGGCATGCCTCCAGTTCCTCCAAGCTGGGCCCTACCTCCTAACTGCACATCACTTAGTGAACCCATCAATGAATTAATCCATTGATGAACTTAGCACCCCCAATTAGAGTGTCCACTTCCTATTTTTATTTTGTTTTGTTTTTTTGAGACAGGGATTCACTATGTAGTGTAGGCTGGCCTTGAACTAACTATGGAACCCAGACTGTCCTCAAACTTGCAGCAATCCTCCTGTCTCAGCCTCCCTAATGCTGGGGTTACGGGTATGCACCACCATAACTGGATGACACTTCCTATTTAAACTCTAACTCTATATGAGCAACAGACATGCACCAAAATATTGCAAAAGAATAGCAGCATTTCAAGGAGTCAAAAAATAGAAATAATTCTAATGCATTTTATCAACAGCAGGCTGGGGATACAGTTCAGTGGTGCTGCTGCCTGCCTCGCAAGTGCAAAGTCCTGAGTTGGATCCCCAGTACCAAAAAAAAAAAAAAAATTATCAATAGGAATCTAGATAAATAAATTGTTATTGGTTCATTCCTCAAGAAACTATGCTTCAGTAAAAATAAATGATTAATTTCTGAACACAATAACATTGATAAATCCCACACTCTTTACTAAAAGAATCATAAAAAATAAATGTGTGCTGAATGATTCCACTCATATAAAGTTCAAACACAGGCCAAATTAATCTACACTTGAGAGGAGGCAGTAGAGAGCAGCTGGTTAGATTATGAGTCCTATGTAGTGCTGACACTGCCATTAGTGGTGATCAGTTGGGGATGCTCACTCTGTGACAATTCATCGACCTTGGTACACACACTTTTCTAGATGTACATCATATTTAAATAAAGTTATTTTAGAATCAGATAAAATTCACCACTGCTGCTACTTTTAAAATTGAGAATAAAATATAAATATTAATTACTAAAGGAGTTAAAAGGATACAACTCAGCTTACTGGCTATTTAAGTTAAAAGGATTTGAAAAGCAACAGATGAAATATTATCACTCTGACCTTCATGATGTTTCTTAAAAGTAGAAAATGAAATTCCTGTGTGAAAGATGTCCTCCCTATACCAGAAAAAAAGTGACACTCTTATCATCAAGGACAGAAAACTTGAGATCAAAGGAATTCTGTACAAACAAACTTTATTAAACTAATCTTTATCTTCCTAGTCAATTCTCTACCCAATTAAAAACCTGGCCCAAGCCTCTCCTTATAACAGTTTCAAAACTACTATTTTTAGTCTAGTTTAGTATATATTTATAAGTAATTGACTAGCTGGTCCTTTCCATCTGCACTTCCAGGTAAGGGCTCCCAAGCTTCATAAAATTTGTATTAAATAAGGGCTGGGGATTTAGCTCAGTGGTTCCACCGCCTGCCTCTCAAGTGCAAGGTCTCGAGTTCAATCCCCAGTACAAAAAAAAAAGTTTGTATTAAATAAATTTGTATGCTTTTCTCCTGTTAATCTGTTTTACGTCAATTTAATTCTCAATCCCAGACAGGACTGTAAGAGGATGGAATTGGAGTTTTGCTGCCCCTACTCTGCCAACTTTCCATTACTGTATCAAACACCTGAGATATTCAAGTTATAAGGAGAAAAGGCTCATAGTTTTGGAGGTTTCAGTCTGTGATTGACTGGCTCCATGGCTTTGGGGCCTATGGAGAGGCAGCGTATCATGGTGGAAACACATGGCAGAGAAAAGACTCTTGCCTGATGGCTAGGATGTGAAAGAGTAGAAAAAGAAGCCCCACTGTCCCCTTCAAGAGTACACCTACAACAACCAGAAGACCTCCCACTAGGTTCTGCCTCTCAAAGGTTCCACAGCCTCCCAATTGCAACAAGGAGGGACCAAGTCTTTATTAACACATGGGCCTCTGGGGGTCATTCCAGATGTAAACTATAGCATCCTACATTACCCAAGTTACAGAAAAATGTGAAGCAATATGTAAAAAATGTATAACACCTGGGGATGGACTGGTGTCTTTTCTGATTAATCCCATCAGTTTTCAACTTTTAATCAGTTAACCTATTATTTCTCTGTCACTCGCTGGCTGTCCTGGATCTTTTGTTACCCTCGCAGTCACGTGAGAATACTACTTGCCTGTTTTAACTCAAGCCACCTTGACTTTGGCTATCTTTATTGCCCTGGCTAGAGATTTCTCACAGCCACAACACCACTAGTCTCATTAGTGGCCATTTTCAGTCAAAGAAAAATCTCTTTAACATCCTATTTTCTCTCTCAACTTGCAAAATGACTTTTTACCTTACTGTTTTGCCACAGAAAAGGACTTGTAGAAAATTCTATGCTATAGTTATTCAACCATATAATTGCTATGACTTTTGACTGTTCTATCTCCTGATAGCTTTATGATGTGATGTTAAAAACCCCAAGATTTCTACTCTTTTATCAATGAAACTTCATCAGCTTCCTTCATTGCTAGGTTGACTTTAGCTTTATCTCTGCTCAGATACAACAGGACATAAGTCTCAGATTTTCTCCAAGTTCTGCTTGGCTTCAATTCAGTAGACCACCACAGAAGCTGTAGATGAGTTAGTAATACAGTTCATTTAAATCAAATATTCTGACTTCTCTTTTATACTATGAACAGAATAAATTTCCTTTTACCTTCAGGAAAGAGAAATTTCAACTTCCTCACATATATTTCATTTTGAAGTTACAGACATAAAATTTAAAGATTCAGTAGTTTTCAGGTGTTTCCTTTAGCAATGGCCTATTCATAGGACTAGATGGAAACTATCATACATGAAATTTCTAACAGAGCTCTTTATTATACGATAAAAATTTAAGCACAAGGTATAACATTGTTAAATCAATTAATTATAGTTTTAATCCAGCTACTAAAAAGCTATATTCATACTGATTTTTGTATTAGGAAAAAATGGCTAACAATCCTTTATAAAAATAATCACTGATTCTAAAAAGCCATTATCTTTAGAAATGCAAATAATATGTAATACATATATTTTTCTTAGTGAAGTTTGCAAGACTTGGTATGTCCTCACTTTACATATACACCCAACACCAGTAAATGAATTTTTATTTTGATATTTTAAAGATAGTTTTGAAAAGCAGTTTTAGGTCCACAAGCAAAATTGAATGGAAAGTACAAAGGTATCCCACATACACCTCCCCCAACACATGTCAACTTCCTCACCAGAGTCCTACATTTGTTACAATTGATGATCTTACATTGACTTGACAAGCCATCACCCAAAGTCCATAGTTCATATTAGAGTTGACTTCTGGTGTTGTGTATTCTATGGGTTTGGACAAAGGAATAATGCCACAGGTCCATTATTGTGTTATCGTACAGAATATTTTTCTCTTCTTTTATATTTCTGTTTTCATTTTTTCCAGATCCCCTTTTGTTGCCAGTTCAGGGAGTTCAGGTGTTTGAGTATCAGAGTGTTCCATCTTGTTTCCCTTTGGGGTTGCTATAGGTGACCTGGAAGTCTGGTTTTGAGGCTTGTTTACGTGTCTTCTCATTTCGATGGGGCAGGGGGGTACGCAGCTCACCTCCTCTGTGCTGGGAGCAGTGGTACATTGGCCCAGAAGCCTCCTACTCTCTTCTCTTCTTTTATAAAAATCTATATCATTTGATACTAAATTAAAGGTTATATAATCAATTAATCAATGGCACTTTAATCACAGACTAAATTCTTATTCAATTGTTCTCTCTTGGAACTTCTTATTCTGTTGTGTTTATTAGTCTATCCATCCAGGAAATAGTACCACACATTATCACAATTTAAAACTAATCTTTATATATCCTTATGTTTGGTAAAGTGAAATCCTCTCTGTTTTGCGCTTCTACACTTCTGATGAAGTAACTGCTGCCACTATCACCTGGTTCTCCTGTTTCTACAGGAGGACTAGGGTTCATGCCTTTCTCATTGGTTGAGCCATATGACTGTGTCCATGCCTGTGAGCGCTGGGGCATATGCAATTTCCAGGTCACAGTTTTTAATAGTCAATTTTTGATTCTCTAGAGGTCTCTTTTATCTGCCACAATCCCTGCCAACATCTGTGACAGAAACAGCTGCTACTTTAGCTTCAATCTCATTGTAAGAAAACAAAAAAGAATTACTCTGCAATGGACTTACAGCATTGAAAATGAAACTTTATCATCTTAAGCAACTGAGGTGGATAGCCAGGGAGTGGGCTTTATGTGGTACTCCAGGCTAGTCTGTTCTGATATACCCCCAAATCATTGACATTTTCAAAATCTGTCTGGAAATTCTTTTTTCTCTTTGGAATTTTGGTTGGAAGTGCATTAAATTTGAAGTTTCATTTGGAAGAATTGGCATCTGTACAATATTTAATCTTCCCGTTGAAGAGTGTGTTATGAATCTTCACAAACTCATATCTTTATTGTTCTAAATAAAATTATAAAGATTTCATGAAAACATAAATTAAGAGCTAGGAATGTGCTGCTATTTCCTAACTATATTTATTTACAGAATATAAGGATTTGTAATTATCTTCCAACTAGCTACCCTGGTGTGCTTTCCTAATAGTCCTAATATATTTGCATTGAGCTTCTTGAGATTCCTAGGTCAAAAGTGAATCATTTTAGATAATGGTAATTTCCTCTATTCTTCCTACTAATATCTACTTCTATTTCATATCTTTAGTTGGATGGCAATTACAGAATAAGATTGGTAATATCTGCAAATGTGAATCTTTTTTTTTCTTCTTCTTTATAAGAGGTTGGCAAGGTTTTTCTGTAAAGAACCAGACAGTAAATTAGTTTTGTGGGCCATACCACCTCTGTCACAACTTCTCAACTCTGCCATTGTAGTCTGAAAGCAGCTATAAACTTTAAAAATGAGCATAGCTGGATTTGTTTTGTATACCATGGTTTCCTGAGCCCCATCCTATTTTAATGATAAGGCTTTTCATTTTTCCTCATTACCATGATTTTGGTTATTGGTGTCTTTATTATTTTAATTAAACATTGTAAAAAGTCTTTTCTTTTTTGCATCAATATATAGTGGTACCTTAGTATGTATTGTTAATTTCTTCCAGGTGGCACCACAAGTACTAAAATAACTATTACCAAAGACATTATTTTGGGTGGAAAGGATAGTGAATCACAAGCCAATTGAAACCAATAGGTTCTAGCTTACACTAGCTTGTAGGTCAGGGGGTACCAAACAAATGACAAGTATCAGCACAAAATTTTTCATGTTAAAATGCCTGAAGTACCAAAATTGTGAAATTTCAAGACAGTAGAGAACCAAGGCATGGCTGTTTTCTAAAATGTCTCTAGAATGTTTTAGAATGTTGCTGTTATGGCTTATGTTTAGATGTCTCCCCAAAGCCTCATGCTTTTTTCTAGGTGGCAGAATCTAGAGTGTGTGATTGATTCATGGTGGGACTAGGCCTGAGGGCACTAGGATTAAGGCTGTGAGAAACATGAGAAACCCAAAATACAAATAAAGATAAAAATAAAAGATAGATAATAGGAAATAGGGAAAGATATCTTTTGCAAAAGTGATCGAGACCAAGAGATGGAGAGAGGTGGGAGGGTGTAGTGAAGAGAGGGGAAAGAAATGAAAAAAGGAATTAAGATATGCCATGTTCAGGGGGTATCACAATCCCCAACCTGCAACTATACTACAAAGCTACTGTGATAAAAAACAGCATGGTACTGGCAAAGAAACAGACTTGAGGACCAGTGGAACAGATTAGAAGATGCAGAAACAACACCAGACACACTCAGCCATCTCATCTTCGACAAAGGAGCCAAACACCCTCACTGGAGGAAAAATAGCCTCTTTCATAAATGGTGCTGGAAAAATTGGGCTTCAACTTGCCAAAGATTAAAACTAGACCTATATCTCTCACCATGCACTAAACTAAAATCAAAATGGATTAAAGATCTAAATATTAAAATAGAAACTCTGAACCAGTTGGAACAGGGGTTGGGTAGAGCCCTTGAAGACATCAGTGTAGGAAAAGATTTTATGAACAAAACCTCAGTTGCCTGTGAACTAGCACAAACAATTGACAAGTGGGATCTCTTCTTATTAAAAGGCTTCTGCACAGCAAGAGAAACCACCAGCAGTGTGAAGAGACAATCCACAATGTGGGAAACAATCTTCACCTGCTCTTCCTCAGACAAAGGCCTACTATCTCGAATCTATAAAGAATTTAAAAAGATCAGACCTCCCAAATTTAAAGACCCAATCTGAAAATGGGCATCTGAAATGAACAGACATTTCTCAAAACAAGGAGGTAGAAATGGCAAATAAACATATGAAAAAATGTTCAACATCACTGGTCATTCGAGAGATGCAAATGAAAACAACACTGAGATTCCACCTCACTCCAGAAAGAATGGCTGCTGTCATGAAATCAAGCAATAACAAATGCTGGTGGGGCTGTGGGGAAAGAGGAACCCTGCTCCACTGCTGGTGGGAGTGTAGACTGATGTAACCACTGTGGAAATCAGTATGGAGATACCTCAAAGAACTAGGACTGGAAGTCCCATTTGACCCAGCTATTCCACTGCTGGGGATCTTCCCCAAAGAATTAAAAGAATCATACCACAGTGATATGTGCACCCATGTTCATAGCAGCACAGTTTGTAATAGCTAAAACTTGGAAACAGCCCAAATGCACATCAACTGGAGACTGGATAAAGAAAATGTGGTTTTTTTATAAAATGGAGTACTACTCAGCCATAAAAAACGAGAAATTAGAGACATTTATAGCTAAGTGGATGCACATTGAGGCGATACTCTTAAGTGAAATAAATAGGACACACATGTGTAAATACCGAATAGTTTCTCTGGTGTGAGAAACTGAAAGTGTAAATAAGGACTAAATGTATAATAGGTAATGTGAAATAGGAAGAAAAGGGGCAAAGGGGAAGGAAGTGGGAGGGCTAGGGGAAAGGATAGAAGGGAATAATGTCCACTTGTAGAAGACTTAGGCTGATACCAATGAAAATGACAGTGTGGGGACATTGGCCGGATTTTGTCGTATACTTGTCTACTGACAAAATGTACATGGATTTTCAAGAGAAATTGTTCAGGGTACATTATTTGGCTCCAAGTGAAACTAAAACATACTAAAAGAGTAGTCAAAAAGTTTAACCATGAAGGGAAAGATTTAAATTTTTAAGCTTAGTCTTGGGCCAATAATTACATAAACACTGCAGTTAGAAACTAGTTAGAAATTTAAAACAAAGACATATGGCATATTTTCTTAATCTGTTTTTTTTTTTTTTTTGCTGTAACAAAATACTTGAGGCTGGGAATTTAATGAAGAAAAGAAATTCATTTGCTTTATGATTATGGGGCTGAAAAGTCCAAACAACATGGCAATGATGACTGATGAGAATCCCTAGCTACATCAGAACACAGCAGATGAGTGAAGAGGGAAATGGCTAGGTACAGAGGGTACAGGTACATAAATTGCCCTTTTACATTATAACAACCCACTGTTGCAAGAACTAGCCTAGTCCTGAGAAAACTGCTATTAATCCCTTCCCAGAGTTGTGCCCTCATGATCTTACCATCTCCTATGATCTACCTTTTAAAGATTACAACATCACAAAGATGTCACAGTGGGAAATTAAGCTTCAACATCAGTTTTGATGAAGACAAACCACATTCAAACCATAGCAGATATGATCAAAGCATACAACAACAAAAATAAAATCATGGTCTTTGGTGTATTTGAAAACAAGACTGACGAAAAAGTAAGTATTCAACTCAAGACATTTAACAGAAGACAAAGGAAAAAACCCGCTTCCATTTTTGTTATCCTGTTTTCCTGAGTATCCCTTTCTCTATCACCTTCACATCTTCACTTCTTTCAGGTCTCTGCTCAAATATCACCTGATCAGAGAGGCTCTTCTCAGAGTTTGTTTTTAAGATAGCATGCTATACTATCACTTCTAGTTCTTCTTATTCATCTTTTTCTGACACACTAGTTGTGACTTTATATATCTGTGCCCCCCCAATGAAATACAAGCTCCCTGAGAGAAAGAACTTTTATCAGTTTTGTCCCCTGCTGCATCTCCTTCTACAAACATGCCTGGTACATAAGCTCTGTGTGGTGGTCCAATTACAAGTTTGTTCTAATTCCATCCACTACCTAGCATTAAGGCCAGATATGTGGCAAATACTTGCTAAATGCTTATGGAATTAATTTTACAATGGGTTTAAAAAATAATCCATATTCTTTTAAGATCAAAAGTAAAATGTATAATCATTAAATCTAATATAATTACTAATTGTGATAACTAAGCTATCCCACTCTTCTATAATCCTTTCTTTCTAATTTATCAGTCAGATTGTGAAAGTCACATTTTGTTTAAGTACAACAAGATTATATAAACTTTTGGTTTTCCTAAGTTATGCTTTATATATCTCAATATTAAAGTTTTGAGATGCTTAATTATTCTTGTTTCTAATTTCTCATTAATGCCAAGTAACTCTTTTATCCCACTCAATTCTTCCAGCCTAAATTCCCTTTAATATGTGATATTAAGCTCTGGGTTTGTTTATGTTGTAGTATGGTGAGTTACCTTTGCCATCCTATGATTTTTTTAACTTTTCTGTGTCATTTTATTTTAGGTGCCTCCCCTAAAAACAGTATATAGCTGACATTTTCCTTGTTACCCAATCTAAGGAATGTATCTTCTGATCAGAAGTTTAAAAACATTTCCATTCTTGCTATGACAACAGTAAATCTGGGTATATTTCCACCACAGCATTATATGCTTTCTTTTTTGTGAATGTGTGCCTTGCTCTGCTTAGGTTGCTATAACAAAACTCCATAGGCTGAGTGTCTTAAGCAACTGACCTTTAGTTCACACAGGCCTGGATGCTGGAAGTCCAAGTTCAGAGAGGTCACCATCATGGCTGGGCATTGGTGAGAGCCCTCTGTCTTCTAGAAGGTTGTCTTCTTACCATGTCCTCACAGGGCAGAAAGAGGAAGCTCCAATGCTCTTCTTTTCATATGAGATCCCTAATCCCATCACAGGGGCCTCACCCTCATGGCCTCATCTGACCCCAACTAACTCCCAAAAGCCATCCTCTTAATATTATCCCATTGAGGGTTACTATTTTAACATAGGAATTTGGGAGCCATACAAACTTTCAGACTGTAACAATGTCTTTGCAGTAGGACCATCTTTATGAACCTACTTTTTTCTTCTATTTGTCTCTCCACGTTCCTCCTTCATGGGAGCCAAAGCACCTGGCTTATAGAGAAAGAGGCTTGCAGCTGTGAACCTGTATCAGAGAGAGCAGGGGGTTTGCTTAGTTGTTTTCACTGGTTGACTTGTTCCTGCACCTCCCAGGACTGATGCTACTAGAAACTGGAACCTGACAGTTAACAGAGCCCAGGAAGTCAACATCATCTCATTGTGGGCTCCAATCCTTGTCACACATTCTCACACCCATACGCCCACTTTGGGAGATTTATTCCAAACCACCACTTACACTAATTTCCCATAATATTCAGTAGTGTGATGGGGCCAACTGCAAGTATGCAAGAGCGGAAGCTGTGCATCTCTTCCTGGTTCCACTTTCGTAGCTTGAAATTGGCCATGGCAGGGCATTTACACCACATGCCAAATACTCCAAATTAGGGCTTTATTTTTCCAGAAAGCCAGTGCATCAGCTTACCACAACCAACACTTAACATTTACAAAAAAGAGGAATCATGACTATTTTCTCTCACTTCCCCTGGACTGTATCAGAAAACCTTTAGATGTTATAACACATCTATGGAGCTTTTTCCCAATTTCTGATGCCAAATCTGTATTTTCTTGATTTTTATGTAGTTTTAGCAAATTAGCTGGGTTTCTGAATGTGAGGTGGAGATGTTCAATTGAGATCATGTTATCATCTATTTTGAAAGTCTTTGTGACAAGTCTTCATTTTAGTATACCTGCAAAACATGGACAGAATTACCCAATTCTTTGTTTGCTCCCTTGATAATCACTGCTCACCCAAATACCACTTGTTCTGCCACTAACAATTCTAATGCAAACTAGGAATTAATGTTGACAAAACACTAGCTGTTTAGTTTTTGCAAAGATAGATCAACTCTACCAAAACCAGAGGCTTTTCATGAAATCTATAATCAAAGCCCCATTTATTGGTGAAAATTCTAGCAGACAGACTGAAGACCAAATTAAAAAAAAAAAACACTGAGAAAATAGGATTTACAGGATCATGAAAATATTACTGCCATTATGTGACTGTGGTAAGATCTGAACAGGATGATCACTAAATGTACACACCCTGAGGATGCTATCTATGGCTCACTGTTAAAACCTCACTTAGGGCCACTCGTCAAGGGAGTTGTGTGTGTTTTTTAAAGCTTAAAAAAGAATATAGTTGTCATGTGAGGCCAAACTAGAGAGATTTGGGCAATTTTGTAAATCAAGAATTTATAGTGGGAAATGAGGAGCAGTTGAAGAGTTTTAAGCAGGAAAACAATGCAATAAAACTTGTAAATAAAGAAGATTAGTCTGGCAGTATTAGGGCAGATCTATCTTAAGTCTCTTATATGGCAATAGAGATAAAATTAGCAATGAGTTAAAAACTAGGAGAAAAAATGCATCCAATCTCTTCTACTTTTAGGAGGCAGTTAAGGTAACATAGGCTGGAAAGTATTCAAGTAGTCTAGCAACACTTTCTCAGTTCATTAAGTTAAATTACCTCTTTGCTCTCATTTGGTATTCATGAGTTAAAACAAGTCCTACAGCCCAGGGAGTCTCCAGGCAGTCCAGGGACCTCTTGAACACTTCTTTATATCCCATTCCATTGTTGCAGCAAATGAGCACTGTCAGCCACCAGCCCACATACCAGTTTGAACCTCCCACTGTCCCCTTTTCCACAAGAGTTGAGATTTCATCTATTCTTATGGGACTAAAAGAACAGAAGCCATGTCTGCGATCTTTCATTCAAGACAATGATAAAAGTTGAACCAAAAGCACCAAGATGACTTGGGGTGTTGCAGGCTTAGCACATTGCAGAAATACATTTGCCAAATGTGATAGACGTCATCCATAGATAAATGAACCCTACAAGATTCCAGCCAAACCCTGCTTGTCAAGAAGCCAACACCCCCATCTGGACCACTTGTACTACTTGTCCACATTATCTAATGCCTATCCAACATCCAGCTAAAGTATCTACTTGTTGCTGAATCCTTCTCAGATCCTCTAGTTTACAATAATCTTTAACTTTCTCAATGGTAAGAGTTTTTGCCTTTAACCACAAAATAGTATTTAATGTGCATGCCTTTGATGCTTATTTATCTTTTCTTATAAATTCTCTCTCCATATTTAGGGAGACTACAAGCTTCTTCCAAACAGGATTTATGTTTTATATAATTCATCTACTGTGAGTGGCATAGGAAAAAGTTTCTCTTGAAGTTAAGATTACTCTCAATAATCCTTGATTCCAAATTATGCTCATTATGGTGAAGGTGATTTCATGTCCCTCAAGCCCCAGAACTAACCATTCATCCCTCACCTTCAGGAGATGTCCTTGATTATTTATTTTCTGAATGATAGAGGTACTTCTACCAATGATTTCCTTCTCTTCCACTTCATGAGCTTCACTTTCCTTCCCTGCTTTTTTAGAAGAAAGATCATTCTTAATTGACAATGATCACTTTTCTTTATAACTTTAAGAGTTACCTTGTCTTTTACCTCAACATCTTCCATCCATCCTCTTTCTGCTATAAACATCACAAGTCTCCCTTGACCCTATTTCCTAGTGTTAATGTTCTGTGATCCCCCATCAAAAAAAAATTGCCCCCAAAATATTTTTCTAAAATAGCATGTACTCACTGCTTTCTCTACCCTATTGTATAAGAATTTTTTACTTTTTCTAATCATAGATTCTTTTATTGCCAATTAATTTAAGCTGTTCTATTAGGATTGCCAGTTCCCGATTAGAACTGGAGTCCTATATACAACTCTCGTAAACACTCCCTGCACTCCCTACACTCCTCATTAAGGTACCTCCTATTCAGACACAAGAAAAGTGGTCCCCCACCTTCAATTGTAAAATTCTTCAGAGCCTGCCTTAGTTGGGCCACTTCATTGAAGGTCACACCTTTCCTAAGCAGCCCACATTTAGGGTTGCCAAATAAAATATAAGATGCTCAGTATAATGTGACTTTCAGATAAATAATGAATTGGACTTTTATTATTAAATGTATGCTTCATTTAATCTTTCAGGCTTACTCATATTTGAAAAGTATCCATTGCTTATCTGCAATTTAAATTTAATTGTATATCTTATAGTTTATTCAGTGAAACTATCAACTCTACTCATCCAATGACTGAGTAAGGCAAGAGCAGAAGGACCAAGACATTTGGCCCCAAACAGGAGTGGCATTGGATAATATTTAATCTAGAGTTTCATGAATGGTTGTCAAAACCTTGTCTGACCAGCATCTTGGTTTGTCTGTTTCTCTTGCACAATCCCATTTGGTCCTTTTCTTAGTGGAAGGTTGAGCCACTAAATCATCCCTCATGCCCTACTCTGTCTCAACATCTTCTCACAGAGAAACCCTCTAGTCATTCCCTCATCCCAAGTACTGACCAAAGAAATGCAAATGAGGGTTATCATAATATCAGCCCTGAAAATCAGGGAAGGTGGATTGGCATGAGGCAAAAACACACATCACTCTGCTTTGTACATGTGAAGGAAAAAGTATCATAAGTAACAAATGACTATATTTCTAAAATACCAAAATGCACTGAATGGGAGGACTGGTTAATGAAATTAAAAGAAATGCACAAAGAGGAAGTACAAATTATATATATAAATATGAGAAACCCCTAGCATAATTAGTAATCAAAAGCAAGTAAAAGTACATTAAACTACCATTTTTACCTTTTAAGTTGGCCAAAATATGGAAGGAACATATCCAGGGTTTTGAGTTTAGAACAAAGCAACCATTGTATATTTTTTGATTTAAGATAAAACACATCTGAGACCAGGGGATGTAGCTCAGCAGTACTGTGCCTGCCTAGCAAGCTCAAAGTCCTGAGTTTGATCCTCAGTACCAGAAAAAAACAATCTAGACCATGTAGATGGCTCAGTGGTATAGCATGTGCTTAGCAGGCATGAGGCCATGTTCCATCACCAGCACCAAAAGAAAAACAAACAAACAAAAAACTTTTCTATATTCCATATATACCAAAACCTTCAAGGTTTTCACCTTAGATTTCATCTTCCCTTACCATTTGCAACATATACTTCACTCTTTAGACTTCATTTCCATCTCTTTATTCCTGCATTATTTTGTCCTTTTCTAAATGTAGCTCCTGTCCTTAGTTCCTTTTCCTTTTCTTTTCATATTATCACTTCCTATACTGTGTCACCAGCCTTTTGTCTTCTTTCTGTTTATAGAATGTACATTATCACCTATATGCAGATGAACATCTGGATCTTAGCAATACTGGTTTCAGATGGCAATGTTTAAATTCAGATGTTTATTTTCTGGCACTATGCACAGGAAACATTGCTCAAATATGAGACTACAATAAAAAGCAGACCCTACCTACAAGGAACATCCAGTCTCCACTCAGATTTGACAATTTCCTTATACTTAATAACAAATGTATTTCCTCATCTTGTATTAGATCAGTTCTCCCTAAACTGTAATTTTCTGTTACCAGCACAACTATCATTTTACTTACCTGGCCATGTTTGCAGCAGTAATTAATTAATTAGCTCATTTATCCAGCAAAGAATCTGTTAAAGTAGTATTTAGCCTCAAGTACCTATGGGGACTGCCTGGGAATCTTCAAAACATGCTAATTATTTCTTACCCTTGTAGATTCTGATTTAATCATTCAGGAGTCTCAGGTCATTAGGAGTTTTTACATCTCCTAGGATGATTTCTAGTATGCAGCCAGGATAAACAGAAAAAGAGCAGGACTTAATTGCTGATTGCATGATAAGAAGGGAAAATTCAAATTATTAAAAATAATTTAATAAAATATTAATAGTTTAATAAAAATGCAAAACATTTGTTTACTTTTTAATGATATCATCTGAGTTCAACATCTGTCCCCTGGATGGCAGAAGCACAACTGGCTTTGTTAGTTTAGTCATTTTTTTATCCAACTCAACTTCAATCTTTATACCATTTGCAAAATATATGGACGGAATGCAGATGCTCCTCAATTTAAAATAACTTTAAGTCTCAATAACTCACCTGAAGTCAAAAACATCATTAAATAAAAAATACATGTAGTACACCTAACCTACTGAACATCATAGCTTAGCAACATAGTAAACTATAGAGTGTTCATTGTTTACCCTCATGATACTCTGACTGACTGGGCACTGTGGCTAATTGCCCCTGTCCAATACCAAAAACGAATATTTCAAGGCACACTGCTAGCCTAGGAAAATATTCAAATTCAAAAATTAAAGCATGATTACTACTGACTGCATTTATCATTTTCACACCAGGGAAAAGTAAAAATTAGTAAGTTTAACCATAGTAAGTCAGAAATTTTTAGCTATACAGACTTCCACGCTGTGACCCAGACAGTTTTTCCAATGTCTACCGCACACATATCAGTTAAACAGAACTTCCCATTGTTTCCCCAATATTACTGTAACCTGTCTTTGCCTTTGCCTTTACTATTTCTTTCACCTTGGATCTCCTTCACTCCCCTCCATTCTCAAACAATCACAACTCATCTAGTCCTTTAGTTCTAAGAATGAAGAACCAACTATAATAGTATGCACCTCTGCACTTCTAGTACTAATTCCTCAGTGTCTTAAGCTTCAAGAATAGTTACTTTATTGTACCTAACACACTTTGCCTATGGAAAGGTTATGAGTACTTACATCATATATTTCCAATTTGATTTTAAGCTCCCTGAGGGCAGAAGCTAAAATTCCTTCATTACTAAACAGGGAAATGGAGCTCAATGTGGGGGCTCCTGCCTGCATTTATATCTAGACTCTGCTGTGTGACTTGTGCAAGAAATTTATCTTCTGAGCCTTAGTTTCCTCCTCCTTTGAATGATTACAACAGGACCTCTCAAGATTGTGATGAAAGTAAAATGAGGAAATGTCTGTAAAGCATTTAGCACAATAGTTACTACAAATGCATTGGTGATGATGGGGATCAGCGTTTGGGGAACTAAAGCATATCAAGGAAAGTATTTAGTTATGAGGTTGACAGGATCTCTTTATAGTAAAGAGAAGAAAAATAAATACTTTCAAAACCAGAAAATATTTATTATGTTTTCTAATATCACTCCCTAGGACAACTCAAGCTATTACTGCAGACTTCCATTATTCCAGACAGCTAGTCTTGCTTCCTGATAATATGTAAATTTCCCAGCTTGATACCATCTCTAAGATTCTAAACTTCATTTTACAATGAAAATTCTGATGCTCTGAGACCCCTGTGTCTTAAATGCCATTTCTTTGTGGAGTGCAAACATTTTAATCAGGTAAAATAATGATGGAAAACATCTCAGATGCTCATGCAGGCCATGCGCATTGGTGAAACATGGACTCCTGCTGTTAAGATACCAATGAACCAAGAGAACAACAAGCTATTTCTAGTATCCTAATAGCATTACAGCCCTCTGGATCTAAAATGAGATCTATTTTAAATGTAATGCATCTTCTAAGGGATAATAGCAAAAGCCTCTTCTGTCTGCAACTGAATCAGAAGACCATATGCTGTACAGACAGCTAAGTCTGAGGGGATGAGAACTCAGAGGGTGGCTTTGCAGGGACTTTCACCCAGCATAATGCTCATGCTGTTTTTTTTTAAGTCCATTTGAATTAGCAGAAACTTAACAAGGAGTGAATCAGCACAGTGAGTTTAAAAACGAACAAATCGCCTGAGCTTAAGACCTAACTGTAATTCATTTTCTTTTTGTCTCCTAAGGTGCTGGGGATTGAACTCAGGGCCTTGAGTATACTTGGAGAGTGCTCTACCACTGAACTATAGCGCCAACTCTCCAATCCCACCTCTTTATTTGACTGTCAACCTCACTTTCTTTGGTGAGACATTTTCATTGGCATTGAAACATCTTTGAATCCCTCTTATCCTTAAAAGTAAGAATTAAAAATCCTCTCTTGTCCTCTCCCTCTTTCAGCTAACACCTGCTGATTTCCTTTAACAACCTTGAACTTCCTTATTGTTTCAATTTTTCTCATGTCTCATACACTTCTCAAACCATCTCAAAGTAGCTTTCAAATCCTCTCCTTCCAATTTCATGAGAATAGCTCTGAGGTCACTAATGGCTTCCAATGAACCAAATCTTCCTTCCAAAGATACTTTATGTTCAGCTTTTATGAATAGTCTCCATTTCCTAAGCTTTGCTCCTATTGCTTTTCCTCTTCTTCTCTACATTGTTCATAGCATATTTGTCCTCTTTATAACTCAAGACTGATCCTCAGGCCTTCTTTTCTTCATAATTCTTCTTTCTAGGAGATCTTGACTACATCCATACATTCAATGACCAACAACTGCTGACTCTATGTCCCCAGTCCACCCAGACCTCCCCTCTGAGTATTCTAATATTCTAGTGTCTGCTTCACATCTTCAACCTACATCCTCAAAAGCTCTTCAAAACAACAGAAACTCCCTGCTTTACAGTGGGGTTACGGTATGATAAACCTATCATAAACTGAAAATACCATAAATTGAAAATGCATGTAATACACCTAACCTAACAAACATTCTAACTTAGCCTAGCTACCTTAAATGTGCTCAGAAAACTTACACAATTAAAGTGGGAAAGCTATGTAACACAAAGCCCACTTTATAATAAAGTGTTGCATATTTCATGTAATTTGTTGAATACTATACAGGAAGTAATAAACAGAAGGGTTGTATGAGTAAACCTTTCTCTCATTGTAAAATAAAATAATTCTATATCAAACCATCAAAAGTCAGAGATTGTGGTATTTCAAACTGGCTGTCACCTTCATCACTTAAGTGATCATACCAGATATCCAAGAAACAATCTTGACCCTTCTCTTTGTCCTGGTCCACCCTAACATTTGCAGGGTCCAGAGTAAGAATATAAACGGAGTTTATATCTTACTTCATTTATGTTAGGTCTAGACTAGAGTAATATGAGTTATATTGTCTGCAAAATATTTCTCAGCTATCATGTACACTACTGCAAAGACTGTACTAACTTATGAGTTTCTTAGGAGTTTCTAACTTAAGAGTTTTCTGAGAGAAAGACAAAACAAACACATTGGACGCTGACTACATTGAAACACTGCACTTTGCTATTTAGTTACTATGATAACTACTCTCATACTGTGGAGTAGGCAAAGACTTTAACAAGTCAATGAATTCATCTTTTATTAAGCATTCCTCCACCAAATCCTCCTTAGTAACAACAAGAACCAAGTTTCCATAGCATTTAGATCCTTTCATTTATAAAACCTAGAATAAAAGCTTAAATGAATCATGTCTGTAGGTCCCAGGCAGATCTAATACTGAAATAGATTGAGTTATAGTCAATAGGTTTGCCTGGGATTTTCATTTTTGTATTTGTGATATGAGAAGTTGTCTAAAGCAGAGATTGGCACATTTTTCCTGGAGAAGGACAAGATAATATACACATTAGCCTTTTAGATTAGACAGTATCAGTCACAACTACCAAATTCTGTTGTGGTAGTATGAAAGTTGTCTCAGAATGAATGATCATAGCTGTGTTTCAATAAAAGTTCTTTTAAAAAAATCAAGATAGAGGCTAGATTTGGCCCACAAGTTGGAGATTGCTGACCCCTGGCCTAAAAGTATATATGCTCCACAACTTACAAGAAAGTTATGTCCCAACAAACTTACCTTAGTGGAAAATATTGTATATCCAAAAAGCTTTTAACTGACACAACTTACCAAATGTCACAGCTTAGAATATCAGTTGTTTTCTCTCTTGATGGCTCACTGCTGTCCAGTATCATGACAGAGTATTAAACTGTTCACTAGCCCAGGGGAAAAGGCAGAATTAAAAATTTGAAGTGTGGTTTCTAATGAATGTATATTACTTTCACTTTGGTTTGTATATCACTTTCACATTGTATATCACACACACACATACACACACACACACACATTGTACATTGAATCATCATAAGTCAGGGACTGCTTGTACAAGGCCCAGAATCTGAGATCCTTAGTATAAAGACGTTCACTCACATTTCACCATCACCACCCTGATCAAACCTGCTTCTATTTTCTGCAGGGCTGCATTCTGGAATAACCCTATAAAAGGCTTCTCCCTTCATTATCACTCATGCAATCTCCCACCCCACCTCTGCATCTAAGGCAATGTTTCTAAAATGTAAATCTTACCATATTTTCCTATTTAAACTTCTCATACCTTCTTTCAAAATAAAAGCAACAGTTGTTCAACGTGACTTTCTGGCCTCTAGCCAGCCTTAACAAACACCTGCACTTTCCTGGCCCCAATCCTTAAACCATGGAAACTTTCATGTCTTCAGATGCTCCTGTTTCCTGTCGTCACATGCACCAGCTCCTCTTCTCACAAGATTGTTGCTCTTATTTAGCCACAAAGTGCTTACCCTTGTTATGTTTCCTGGCTGAACATACCAAGTCCTGACTTCATCCCCTGCTTTCATGGAAGCCCACACTATCTTTCTTTTCAGCTTTATATTTATTATAAGTACACAAGGCAGAACAAATTTACAAGGGGATGGGGGAAGGGACAAGGATCCTGGAATTGTGTTACAGAAGACATTCCCAGTGACTTAAGGGCCCATAATAATTCCCACTTCCTAAAGTTTCTACCACCTCCCAACTCCTGGGCACCAAGCCTTTAACACATGGGTCTTTGAGGGACTCCTCCAAACCAGAGCACCAGCCTAGCCTCTGACTGTCCTTGCAAGGATCAAGTTGACAGCCCAGCTCAGTTCTTCTGTTTGTTGCTGTTGTCAATGCTATGAAATGCCCACCTCCACCCAATTTAAGAATGAAAACAGGAGACATACAGTTCAAGCTCCTTAAACATCCTTCTCCCGGCCCTGAAATCATATTGTCTATTGTAGATTGAATGACACCCACATAAAAAAAATGTTGATGTTGAACACTTTTTCATATATTTATTTACCATTTGTAATTCTTCATCTGAGAAGTGTCTTTTTATTTCAAGTGCCCGTTTTTGGATTGGGTCTTTAAATTTGGGGGAGTCTGATTTGTTTTTTTACTTCTTTCTATACCTAGATAATAGTCCTTTAGCAGAATAGCTAGTAAAATTTTTTTCCCACTCTGTCTTTTCACTCTGTTGGTGGTTTCTCTTGCTGTGAAAAAGCTTTTTAAGAAGATGAGGTCCCAGTTGTTGATTCTTTGTAGTATTTCCCATGCAGTCTGGGTTTTCTTCGTGAAGTGTATTCAACATCACTGGTCATTCATGAAATACAATTTAAAACAACACTGAGATTCCACCTCACTCCAGAAAGAATGGCCACTATCAAGAAATCAACCAATAACAAATGCTGGAGGGGCTGTGAGGAAAAAGGAACCCTTCTCTACTGTTGGTGGGAGTATAGACTGGTGCAACCACTGCAGAAATCAGTGTGGAGATTTCTCAAAGAACTAAAACTAAAGGTTCTACTTGACCCTGTTATACCTCCTCTTTGTGTCTTCCTGAAAGAATTAAAAGCATCATACCACAGTGATATATGCACACCTATGTTTATAGCAGCACAGTTTGTAGTAGCCACACCTTGGAAACAGACCAAATGCCCATTAACTGATGAGTGGATAAAGAAGATGTGGTTTTTTATACAATGGAGTACTACTCTGTCATAAAGAAGAATATGCTTCAGACATTTATAGCTAAATGGATGGACCTTGAGACCATACTCTTAAGTGAAATAAATTGGACATGTTTAAATACTGCATTGTTTGTTTGGTGTGAGAAACTGAAAGTAGAAATAAGGACTGAAATGTATAATGGATGTTGGGAAATGGGAAGAAAATGTTCAAATGGGAAGGGGAACAAGGAAGGAGGGAGGACGAAAGGAAGGAATGGAGAAGAAAAAGTGAAAATAGAAGGAAAAAATGGAAACAAGGTTTTTGTACATAGGGAGGGGAAGGTACTTGAGGAGTGAAAAGGGATAAAATTAAATACATTTAAAAAATTTTTAAAGGGAAAAAAAGATATGTTCCTGAGAATGTGATCTATGGAGATGGGTCTTTACAGAAACAATCAAGTTGAGTTTGTTAGGGTGAGTCATAATTCAGTATGACTGATGTCCTTCTACAATGAGGAAATGTGATCACAGATGTCCCAAAAAACTTATCATCCATAGGGAGAAGCCAGATGTGAAGACAGGGGCAGTACCATGGACAAGTCAAGGGAGGCTTGAGGCCAACCGAAGCTGGGTGAGAGCCCAGAACAGTCTCCCTCACAGCCTTCAGGAGGATCTAATCCTGCTCTCATGGGTTGAATTGTTAGCTCTGAAAATCTGTATGTTGAAGCCCTAACCCTAGTACCTCAAAATGAGAATGAATTTGGAGATAGGACCTTTCATTAAATAGATAATGAAGTTAAAATGAAGTCACTAGAGTGGGACCTAATGCAGTCATACTAGTGTCCTTACAAGGAGATTGGACACATGATGAACAACAGGCGCTCACCTGTTGAAGGGAAAGAGCATGTGACAAGAAGCAGTGAAGTCTCAGGAGTAACCAAACCTGCCTATACCACGATCTCAGACTTCCAGTCTCCACAACTGTGAGAAATACGTTTTTCTGTTGTTTAAGCTTCCCCCTCCCCCAAGCCTGTGGTATTTTGTTTTGGTATCCCAGGGCACTAATAAATTTTCCCTCAGCTTGGTTTTGTATATATTGCCTCAGAACTGTATTAGGTACACATTTTCCTGGAAACAATATATAATATTACTTCTTATGGGGTTTTACTCAGTAGCAGAGATTGCAAATGTGCATTGTCCACTCAGTAGATAGCAGTAGACCAACATGTCTGTGAAGTAAGAGGAAAGGCTGAAGATGAGGTTCAGTGGTAGAGCAGGTGCTTAGCATGCATGAGGCCCTGGGTTCATCCCTAGCATTAAAGCAAATTTAAAAAGAAGTTGTATAAGAGAGATAGAAAGTAAGTGGACCTAGATATGCATGCCTGGGGAGCTTGTTCTTGGTCCTATAGACATAAGGGAACTTTGAAGTTCACCTATGAGGTATAAACTGTCCACCTTTGAAAGTGTTTCTGGGAGGACACATCCTGTGATCAGAGAATTATACACAGTCCATTTCTACATACACTGAGGATGAACTACATCACCTCTAGGACTATATGCTCTGTATAGACATCCCATCTTTAAAGGCATGAATATCTTATGCATAATTAGCAAAAGACAGCACAATGTATATATAGTGTTTAAATATAAAATCTCAGGTCTTGAGCTGAACTATGTACTAGCTATGTGTCTTCCCTAGCCAGCCTCATTTCTCACTTTTGAAAAGCAGGGGGGATTGCTGTAAAGATGTGTGTATCTTTAATAACATGGGATAGTTATTTGCATTAGTGATGCAATACTTGCACATGATGGATTCATTACTTGCTCGTGATGGATATTCAGCAATATTATTGTCATTCTGAGGTTGGAAATGGCACATTTGTAAGGCTGATCTGACAGGACTTTAGGTAATACATGTACAGTGCTTCCATGTCAACCATCTTATTTAACTCAGCACACAACACCATAATTTAGGAATGTCTCAACAACTTTAAGCACCATCATAGACACATTGTTTGGGAAAGAATAGAGCACCTTCTAAATTTCTCATGAGCCAAACCATTTTGGACTGCTTTGTTCTTGGAGGTCTCTTTTGCTGCAAAGGAAGCTCAGAAGCCAAACTATCCAATACACTAAATTTGTCACTAGATCAGGAGAAAATTGGTAGGAAGTCTCATTCCCTAGCCTTGGTCCTGCTCATCACTGGGCAAGTTGGTTTTCCACATCTAGAAGCAGAAGGAGAAACTACCCCTCAAACCCCACTAGGATGTGTTCTACAAATGAATTTTATATTTGTCTTTGTATGTTCAGAGCCTAAGTGCTAGTTTGAGAGACTGAAAGGCCCAGACATAAAGCATGGGTCTTAGAATCAAGTAGATAAGGTGATATCCAGGAGCAGACCATGACCTAGCCCTCTGTGTGCTTCATTCTCATTATCTGTAAATTGGGCCACTGAACTTGTGAGGTTAGTGAAGGTGGGACAACTATGTAACAAACCCTGCACAGAGGAGCTGTGGTAGGCAGAGAGCATCTATTCCTGATGCTGATTCTGAAGCCTATGACTCTGGGCAGTTTTGCTCAGAATGCATTGTTTTCAACACTGGCCTCAGTCATCTGTGGTGCTTTACGTTTGGATGCACGTTTCTCAGACAAAGAAGTAAAAACAGCAAACAAATATATGAAAACATTTTTCAACATCACAGTCACTCGAGAGATGCAGATGAAAACAACACTGAGACTCCACCTCACCCCAGAAAGAATGGCTGCTATCAAGAAGTCAACCAATAACAAATGCTGGCAGGGGTGTGGAGAGAAAGGAGCACTTCTCCATTGTTGGTGGGAGTGCAGACTGGTGCAACCACTGTGGAAATCAGTATGGAGATACCTCAAAGAACTAGGACTACGGGTCCCATTTGACCCAGCTATTCCCCTACTGGGGATCTTCCCCAAAGAATTAAAAGAATCATACCACAGCGATATATGGGCACCTATGTTTATAGTGACACAGTTTGTAACAGCTAAAGCTTGGAAACAGCCCAAGTGCCCATTGACTGGAAACTGGATAAAGAAGATGTGTTTTTTTTATAAAATGGAGTACTACTCAGCCATAAAGAATGAGAAACTAGAGACATTTATAGCTAAATGGATGCATATTGAGGCCATACTCTTAAGTGAAATAAATAGGACACGCATGTGTAAATACTGAATAGTTTCTCTGGTGTGAGAAACTGAAAGTATAAATAAGAATTAAAATGATTAAAACGAATAATTGATAATTTGAAATAGGAAAAGGTCCAAAGGTGTAGGGGTGGTGGGAGGGGAAGGGGAAAGGAAAAGAGGGAAAGGAAAAACTATGAGAAAAGAAAAAAAAAAATGGAAACAAAGTCTATGTAAATAGGGAAGGGTGGAGGGGGTGAAGGGCAGACAGGTAATGGGGGAAAAAATGAGAACTAAGATACATCATGTTCAGGTACAAGCACCCAATGATAAATGTAAATGTATTGTATACCTAAAATGTACCAACTAATATATAATTAAATAAATAAATAAATAAATAAATTTGGATGCACATTCAGAGCTCTGCATAAAGGCTGTTAGAGCAAGAAGTAAATATCGTGTGGATTTTCCAATGCCTCTGAACAAAGGAGAACTTCTCTGAGTAAGGTATGTAAAGACAAAGCCTCTCCAGCCTACATTTTGGGTACAGTTCTCTAGGGGGTCTGATTTAGGATCTGCTTAAAGGATAAGCTGCCCCTTCCCATTAAACCATTTCACTTGACTTTTGCTCTCAGACATCAGGAATTCGAGGTGAGAAGTTCCTGCCTGTGAAGCCTCTTCAGCCTCCAGCCACAGCTTTCCTAGTGGCTGTGCAGGCAGGTAAGCAGAGAGGAGCCTTTGCTCTCCTAGTCTGCCTCAGACTGTCAGCAGGCTTCACTTGGACACAGTCATGTGGGCTGTGTGCCCTGGTAATGTTTCTATGCTCCCTTGATCTTTATTCATGTTCATGAGGCCATATTTTCTTGTTTTGTTTTGTATTTTGTTTCTGTTTTTGTTTTTCAGAACTGGGGATTGAACTCAAGGCCTTCTCATTGAGCTACATCCACAACCTTTTTAAAATTTTTTAAAAATTTTGAGCAGGGTCTTACTAAGTTGTCCAGGCTGGGCTCTAACTTATAGTCTTCCTGCCTCAGCCTCCTAGAGTGCTGGGAGTATAAACATGTGCCATCACACCTAGCTATGGGGCTCTGTTCTTCATGGAGAGGCAATAATGTGAAAAGGCCAGGTCATGAAGGATTTAAAAGCATAAAAATAAACAAACATTTTAAGTAGCGGTTTCTTGACAAAATTCCTTTACATTTTTTCAAATAATGATGATTATGGGGAAAATCTACTTTTGACAGGAAACTAAGCTTTTAATGTTGCCCTTTTGAATAATGTCCACTTTAAAAGATTACATTGCATAGAAATGAGGTTAATTTCAATGTTATCTCTTCCATCTTGGAATAGATAATAGAATACTTCTGAAGCTTCCAAGAAGGCTATTAGAGCAAAAAATAAATGTGGATTTTTCAATGCCTCTGAACAAAGGTGAACTACTCAGGAAGTAAGTAAGAGGTCAGGGCTTAAATCTCTCTAGATGTATACATCTCTAAGCTCTGGAATCTATTGAGGGTCAATTGACTTGCTCAGAGTTCAAAGAAAATGGGTCATATTTTTAGTGGCTTCTAAATCTGGTCTTGAAAGATCTTAAAGCTTTTTCATTCAGCTGAAAGAGTCAGGGACAATTGTATACGGCAGATGTGGTGGATGGGAGGCATTACTGGTGGTGCTGACAATATGAAGATAGTTTATTAAAGCAGCACACTTCCAACAAGTTTAAAGTGACATGTTGATATGATTGGCATTTTGTTAGTTTGTTTTTCACTTTTTTTCAATTTTTATTTTTTATTAGTACATGTTTGTAGTATACAATGATCACCTTCCTTGCAGGGAGTGGGTATGTAGGGTATGATTGTTTTTAAGAGCACAGTGATGAAACATTAGGAGAAGCAGTATGTGTGGAAGGTCAGCATGTTCAACATGAATTTGAACCAATGGGGTCACGCAAAGACACACAAAATGTCCAGAAGACTTGGAGCTTTGGACACGTGCTCAATCCCTAGCCAATGCCTCAGAGTCATTTCCATCCTCAAAAGTTGAGGGTGACACCTCCTTCCAATGGCTTGGTACAGCTAATGCTAAACTTTCTTTCAGCTTCTAGCTAGGAGTGTAGTTTAGGACCAGTGGAGGAGGAAGGAGAAATTAAAGATCTTCAAAGCAATTAACCCCCTCCCCATTAAAAATTTTAACAGAATACATTAAGGTTGAGTACATCAGAAAGGGAACTCATCCTATGTGGGGGACTCAAAGGTTTTTGCCACTGCAAGGATTTCAACATGCATCATGCCCTTTACCTGTAGAGCATTATCAGCTTTAAGTGACCTAGTGCTCATCCTCCTTCTCAAATGCTGAACTCTGATGGTACGTTCGCCTCCATCCTTCCCCATTTGACACAGGGATAATTCCTGAATGTACTCTCCAGATCAACATGACAATCATTCCCTCTGCAGTGGAGTTGCATACTTAGGGGCATGTGGCCCATGAGATAGCAGAGCAAGTCTTTTGAGATCTTCTGGAAGTGATTTTCTCCATTGTAAAAAAAGAGAAATGCAGGAAAAGAATCTCTAGCTTTCATAAACATTGCCTTGTCTGGATATCATATTTGGAACTGCTGAAGCCATATTGAGATCAGGAGGAAATCTACAACACAATGAAAATGCAAAATCTGTCCAGGGGCTAAATCAATCAAGCTTAAGAAGCTAGTCACTGCAAACAGACTTCAAACTTAGAGTCCCCTACCTCAGGTCTTCTTGTTAAGTGACACAATAAATCATCCTCATTGCTTAATGTAAATTGAATTTGGAGGTTTTGTTCCTTGAAGCTTAAAGTATACTAATGGATGCAAATGTGAACATTCAAGGTAATTGGCCATCCTTCTTATTCTGTATGTGTCCTCATTGGGAGAACACATGCACAACTCCCAGCACCAAAGGGGACTGTTATGGATTGGATATGATATGTTCCCAAAGGTTCAGTGTTGAAAGCTTGGTCTTTCATGCAACAGTGTTCAGAGATAGGGCTTTTGGAAAGTGATTGGATCATAAGGTCTCCAACTTCATCAGTGAATTAATCCACTGATGGATTCATAATTTGATGGCTTTATCAGGAAGTGATGGACACTTAGGAGGCAGGGCCTAGTTGAAGGGAGCGGGTCACGGAAGTATTCTCTCTCTCTCTCTCTCTCTTTCTCTCTCTCTCTCTATCTATCTATCTCTCATCTCTCCAGGCTGCCACGAAGTGAGCAGCTTTCCTCCACCATGCCCTTCCACCCTAATGTACTACTTGCCTAGGCCTGAAACCAATGAGCCAACTAACCATGAACTGAAACCTCTGACTCTGAAACTGGGAGCTGAAATAAACCTTTCTCCCCTTAAGTTGATTTATGTCAGGTATTTCATCACAGCAATGGACAACTGACTAACACAGAACCACATGAAAAAGACAGAGTAACATCCCTTGATAAGACCCATTTAGAAAGCATAGCTTCCAGTCTTACCAAATTGAATAAAACAAAACAATAGCACTTAGTTACTATGTATATTCTAGGCACAGTAATAGCCTTTTTACATCAATGACCTCTTTTAACCTTACCTTTCTGGCTACTTAATGATGCTATTTTTTGATGACAATAAATTATCTAGGAAATGTTGATAATTATTCTAGTTAATCATGAAGAATGATATAGTTCATGTGGATGCTTTAGGCAACATGTAATCACTTCCATTCTGACATTTGACTAGTCCAGCTTTCAGTATGTGAAAATGAAAATGGAAAGCATACAAGTGATAAATAGCAGAACCAGAATGAGAATCTTGACCTTGCCCAGTACTCTTCTCACTCACCCTATGTCACTTATACATTGCCATTAAGAGTACATAATTCTTAAGGAAAAATGATGAGAAATGGGAAAAATGGAAATAAAGTCTTTGTAAATAGGGAAGGGTGGAGGGCGTGAAGGGAGGGCTAGGAATGGGGAAAAAAT
>NW_004624877.1:1937627-1957346 GCF_000247695.1 Heterocephalus glaber
CCCTAGGAGCCTGGGATGGAGGTGGGGAGCTTCCTTCCAGGTTCTGGGACCAGCTGAGCTTCACTGCCCTAGGAGCCTGGGATGGAGGCGGGGAGCTTCCTTCTGGGTGCTGGGACCAGCTGAGCTTCACTGCCCTAGGAGCCTGGGATGGAGGCGGGGAGCTTCCTCAAGTCTGAAGAAATTAATAACATACTTTAGATCACAGAACCTATGACCGAGTCAGAACAAGAGCATAAAAGTATACATGTAAAATAAATATATTCTAAATTTTTACTAACACAAATATAAATAGCTTTAAATGGGGGCAAAAATTATTGTACATAAATTTTTCTTTTCCATTAGTATTGAGACACTAATAAAGTTGCATTTCTAACTTTATTTTTTCAACAAATAAAATCCTCAAAAAAAATCAAAATCCTTAAAAAAGAAGATTTTTTAAATGAACCATAAGAAAAGCCATAGTAGAGAAAATATTTGCAAATAACATCTGATGATTCAAAATTCAAAAATAAGAAACAGAAAACCTAATTCTTTAAAGTAGACAAAAGTTCTGAAGACATATTTGACCAAAAAAGACATTTTTGTCCCCATTTAAAGCCATAAAAATTTTAATTGATAGATATAGATAGCAAGATCTGCTGGCAATGAATTATTCCAGGGTTTATCTGCCTTAAAACATTTTTATTTCACCATTACTTTTCAAAGATATTTTTGCTGGCTTTAGAATTCAAAGTTGACATATTTGTACAGTTGTTACAGTAAAAGTGCAAAAGCTCAGTGTTACCCTTTACTGTGTCCACGTGTTACAATTCTGTGTTACAGCCAAGTGTTACAGCTACCCAAAGGTTTCCAGAGATGAAGAAACCAAGGGTGGTACTTGGCAAGATGGAGGAATCCAAACTTTATTATGCCAGCAGGCTCGGAGGAGTTTGTACTCTGGAGCCTGAGCCCTGAACAGGAATAGAAGCAATTTTATATAGAGATCTACGGTGAAGAGGGAGTGAGTCCACCTATGAGTGAGCATATGCATTGAGGCAGATGGGTGGAGTTAACAGAACATTTTTGAAACCTTAGGTACAAACATCATGCAGCACAGTTACATTGCTTGAACAGAACATTTTATGGTGAAAGCATGGGGGCGGTGTTATTTCCTTTTCATAATTATTTTTTGCTTGCATATTAGTTAACTAAAAAAGAATAATCTCTATTGACACAGAGAAAACTTTTAACCAAATCTGATTTTTTTAAAAAATAAAATCTCAGCAAACTAGGTATAAAAGGGAACTTTGTCAGCCTAATAGAAGATTTAAAAAAAATCAAAAACCAGGGGTTGGGGACTTAGCTCAGTGGTTCCAACACCTGCCTCGCAAGTGCAAGGTCCCCACTTCAATCCCTGGTACCAAAAAACCCCACAAAAAACAAAAACAAAAACCAATGTACAACTAATTGTAAAAAAATGAATGATTACTCTTTTGAAATCAGGAAAAATTAGGAATGTCATTTCTCATTATTTCTATTAACACCATACTAATGAGTCTAGCCAGTGCAATATACCAAGTAGATAACATTAAAGACATCCAGTTCAGAATGGAGGATATAAAGCTGTCTTTATTTTCAGGTGACATGATTGTCAATGTAGATAATTTGATGGAATGACAAAAAAACTTGTCAGAACTAATAAGTGATATTAGTAAGATTATAGGATACAAGATCAATGTAAAAAAATCCCTTCCATTTCCATATACTAGCAACACATAGAAAATTTCACCAAAATATCATTTATAATTACAAATATACAAAATACTTAGAGATAAATCTGACAAAAAAGTGATTAGTAAAAACCACAAAATTTTCCTCAGAAAATGTAAAAAAGGTTTAAATGAACAAAGAGATACAGATGTTCATTCAGTGGATAAAGAACCAATATTGTTAGGATGCATAAAAATTTATAAAAATATAAAAATTTAAAGATAATTTTTAAAAATAAAAAGATGCAATTTCTGCCCACAATGATCTATAGATTTAAAGAAATCCCAATAAAAATCTCAAAAGGTATTTTTGTAAAAAATAAACAATTATAAAATTCATATGAAAATATAAAAGACTAGAATAGGCAAAGCAGTTTTGCAGAACAAAAAAGAAACTAAAAATACCTAATTTCAAGTATTATAAAACTAAAGTAATCAAGACAGCTTGCTACCAGGGTAAAGATGAGTAATTAGGTCAATTCAACAAATGGAGAATCCAGAAATAAATCTACACATAGATGAACTTGGATTTATGACATAAGTTTAAAAGTAGTTCATAGGAGAAAGATAGTCAGATAGTTTTCAGCCAGTGAACTTCAATCCAGATCTTGCACCTCCAAAACAACCTCTCAAAATTATCTGAAAACTTAATTAAGAGTGCTCAATGTCAGGCCTAAAACTATCAACTATCTAGAAGAAAACATGTTTTATTGGCGGGGGGGGATGTTTTCAATTTTGACTGTGACCTGTTACATGAGGACCATGTCAAATTTTCCACTTGTGGTATCACATGAACATCTAAAAAGTTTCCAACTTTGGAGCATTTCAATACATAAGGTTTTCAAATTAGAAATGCTCAATCTATATAAGATAGAGAAGAGAGTGTATAATGTGCTACCCTTTGTACTTTTAAAAAATAAGAATAATGAAAAATAGGAATATGCTTCTAATTTTAATTACACAGAATATCTTGGAAATAACATTAAAGAAATGCATACTAGTGTTTGCCATTGGGAAGAAACTGTGTGGCTATGTAAAGGGATAAGAGAGGAACTCATTTTTTGCCGCTTACCCCACATTTTACCTTTCAGAATGTTGTACCAATTGCCATCTTATTAATTATTTAAAACCGAATTAAATACTTATATATTCCTTTCCCTTTTTAAAGACAGAAAAACAGGAACATCCTCTAAACAATAGGGAGAATGTATGTTTTATGTGTACTTGAGTTACCCAGACAGGAGCTGACTGATGCCAAGAATGTCAGAGGATCTCTGAAGTATCTGCAGACCTAGACTGAAGCTGCAAGATGCATCTGTTAATAGAATTTCTGTCTCAGAGGTGCAGTGCTGCCATCCAACCGGCACTCAGAGTCCTGGCTTTATTGATAGATGAATAAGATTGAACATGACACCTGTGTCCAGTGAATCCCCTGGCACCATTTAACTAACACTTAGAGCAGCTGCTTTTGAAAAATTACCTTCAGATTGGGCCCACCCTAGCAGAACAAAATCATCACCTTAAGTACTTTCCCAGTTCCCTATAAATGAGGATTCTTGCCCTGCAAGAGAGAACTGAGCCATATTTTATTTGAAGTCACATCTGTCGTTTTCTTTTTATTTCTTCTGCTCCCTACCTTAGGTCATAATGCATGTGCTACAGAAATATCTTTTCAAGGGATTGCAGCCACCTCATCTTTGGAGGCCTTCAACACTGCTCAGTCCCCACAGCAGAAAGTTTATGCTCAGCAGAACTCACAAGGCCTTTTGCCATCTGCTCTTAAAAATATCATTTCAGCTTGCACTCACACAATCCTATGAATCCACAAAAAACTACTGGACTTTCTCCAGCCACATTATCACCTCCTATATCTTCAAACCATTGCTCGTGCTTCTCTCCTCATTACCTTCTTAATGAACCACCACTCATTTATCAAGACTCAGATCCAATGTCACCTTCTAATGAAGTATTCCTCAGGCCTACCAGACCAAATTGATGAATACTGCCTCCTTGATTTCAGAGTAAAGACATTGTGTGATTCTCTGTTGTAGTTTTTATCAGAGTGTTTTATTATATCTCTTATCTATCTCTCTTCAATATTTGTTTTTTCCATGAGAGGAGTGAATGTAATTTACTGATCTTGATATCCACAGTACCTAGGTAACATAGCTTCTGATTCAATAGTAAAAGCTCAATATTTCAAATGAATATATAGATTCTCTGTTTTTAGTTTCTGAATGTCTAAGTCAACCTTGAGATCTTCCTAGTTCTCCAATTTGTAGTCTCCTGTTTCAAACACCTTAAGAGCCCCACCCATGCCTGGACAAGACTGTTTGTGGCCTGTCATACACTATGTGCTGCTGAAATGTCCAGTTTCATTTTTCATCTGCAAAAACATTTTACCCCAGGTAAGTTGCCCTAAATATAGCTTCTACTTTCCCACCTACATGCTCATTTACCCCATTCTCTTTGCCCATATTCTCCAATTGTATACATTAAAACTAAGATGTGATGCCATTACACACCCACCACAAGGGTTAAAATGCAAATGCCAGCTTTATCTAAGTGTTGACAAGGATGTGGAACTAGTAGAATTCTCATTCATTTGTAAATGATGTGAATGTAAATTGGAATAACTCCTTTGGAAATCTGGCCAATATGTTCTCATGACCTACAAATTCTAGTTGTAGGTGTACATTCAGTAGTATGTGTAGGATATGTACACAAATATTCATAATAGTGTCCCAAACTGGAAACAACCCAAATGTCTATCACCAAACAGAAGAACGGAGGAACCGTGATTCATTCACAGGATGGAATACTCCAGAGTAATGAAAATGTACCATTGTTTTACAATGACATGTGATCAAACTCAAAATGCAGAGTGAATGAAGAGAGAATGAAAAGACAAAAGTCTTAATTACATAAGTTCAAAACCGAGGAAAATTAATCTATGGGGACAGAAATCAGAATCGTGAAGAGCCTAATAATTGCAAAAAGGAATGAGGGGGACTTCCATGATGTAACTAAACATTCTATTTCTTGATTTGGGCTGTGTTACATACCTAGTTGTTTTGAAGACTCACGAAACTACTTATGGCTTGTGTGATGGTTCATAAAATAAAAAATAAAATCCCTGCAACAACTAGCCTATACTTTCATATTGGCAAAGTTCTCATAAATGGCTGATAATCAATTAACTGATGGAATTCCACTGCCCTTTCAGTGCCTGAGTACCTTAAGAACAGGCTCTATGATTTTGAACTTGTGTTAGTTACTTTCTTTTCATTCCTGAGAAAAAATACCTGACACCAAAACTTAGAAGGGAAAGGTTTTATTTGGCTTAAGTTTGTAGAGGTTTCAGTCCATACTCAGGTGGCTCCCAGGCTGGGATGGCAAACAAGCATCATGGAGGAGAAACAACACGGTACGCACAAGGTAGAAAAGGTGACGAGAGTTTAACAGCATCGTTTTGACCCTTTTATCCCATCCAGACTACCAGGATTAGGGCAGGGCCAAACTAACCACTCACATGGTTTAGTAATCACATGCCCTTAACCCCAGCATCACACATTCCAGGTTCAACTGCCTCTGAAAAAGAAAGTCCCACCTCATCTGCATGAGGCTTTGGGGGGACATCTAAACACAAGCCATAACAACTATACTGAGAACATCAACATGTTGGGTTTGCCCTTAACATCTCTTCATGTAAAGTCCTGCAACTAAACTCTACAGAGACCAGATGATCCAGTCTGGGCCTGGTGAATGACTGGGGAAGCTTTAGGATCCACTTCCCTCTGCAGGCCTCACTGTTGGTGGGAGCTGTTTGAAAACAGATTTCCTCTACTAAGTGCAGTCTCTAGAATGTTGGCAATGCTCTTCTCTGCTCATCTTCATCTTCAGAGTAGCACGATGTAAAGGATGGTCCAGTGGATTTTAGGTCACCTGTGAACTGGCTAAAAGCATAAATTAATGAGTCTCACTTTAGACCAAATGAGTCAGAGAGTGGTGGGGCTCAGGAGTCTGTGTTTTAATAAAAATCCCCAGATACATTGGCTCTATCTTTTATTTTTTGCCTTCTAATGCTTTGACATTTGGAACCTTGCTGATCCTGAGAGACTTCCACTCCTCAAGTTAGCCAGTTCATGGAGTTAGCAAGAGTCTTAGTCACTTTCCTTATAGCTGGGACAAAATATTTGACACCTGCAATTTAAAGAAGGAGAAGTTTATGTTGGCTCAAGGTTACAGTCCCTAGTCAGCTTGTTCTGAGGCAGAAAGGGCACGAGGGAAGGGCCTAGGAGAGGAAAGTTTCTAAGGACATGGCATCCAGGAAGCAGAGAGCAGAGGGAGTTCCCAGGGAGGGAGATGCACCCTTCCAGGTCATTCCACCAGTGACCAGCCTCTTCCAACCACATTCAGCCGCTGAACTCTCCAGTGGATGAATCCACCAACAAGCACAGCACTCCCATGATCCAATCACCTTCCAAAGCCCCGCCTCTGAGTACATGAGGCATTGAAGGAGTACTCTAGATCAGAACCATAGCACAGGGCTTTTCTCAAATACAAGTCAACATACCAAGAGCCTGCCTACCTACCACTTTCACACTCTAGGGCTCTATTCATCTGCCCTAATCAACCACTAGGGGCGGTAATAGACCACTAGGGGAAGCCTCAACACCCAGAGCCCTGAAATTATTCAAGCTTTCAAAGCATAAACCTGCTTATCTTACCTGTCAATTTCTTTCTGAATAAGCCACAATACAGGCTCTTCCCCACAACTGTCCTTTCAGCCCCAAGAATGACTCTAGTGCTTCCCTGTGTGGCTCCACAGCATGGCCTGCCACCCCCACCTTGGTAACTGTGAGTCGTAAACCATCTTTTCAATGCAGTTGTCTTCTGATCTTTTGCCTCTTTATACCTCAAATTTTCTTTTAATACACTTTATCTTAAAACACTAGAAGATATGTATACACATTAAAATTTGAGAAGTGCTTTAGATACACTCTCCTATAATTTTACCCCCCCCAAAAGCTACCTATAACAGAGTTGAGTCTTGAATGCATCCTACTCCCAGAAAAGGGAATGAATTCCATCAGAAAATAAATATCTGTTACTTAAGACCAGGGCTCTGAAACTCTTCAGTGTGATGGCAGCAACAACATATCTCCAGCACCTCATCCACCACCTTATCTCTGGCCCTCCCAGAGACATGTCAAGTCTGAGCAGCTTTCTGGATTTAAGAGAGACAAGGAGGACTTCTGAAAGAACTACAAAAGGAACCCAGCCCTAGCAGCTGCTCTGTCTTGGAATGGGGGCTCCAAGTTCCCTCCACTTAGTTGGTTACAGTGGTGATGTATGAAATTAATGCTGAGCACCTGAATTCTGTCTTCCAAATTTGGACTTCTTACTAATATTTAGGGCTCCATTTTCCCTGTCTCTCCATTTTCTCTCCACGCCTATTTTCTCTCTTTTTAAAAGTCATACCTTGATGGTTCTAAAATAAGTTTCTCAGAATATTTTTCTTCTGGTCATTATTGTTGCTCCGACTTATAGTTTGCATATGTATATAGCATCCTCTGTCAGGGGAGAACATAGGAAAGTAAATATGCCTCATATAATTTATATAAACTGACCAATAAGGAAATTCTCACTTCATTGCTATCTCCAATAGCCATCTATATTCATAAAAAAGTTCCTTCCCCCTTGAGCATGGGTGCAGTCATTAGTCATTTTAAAGTGTTATGGGTAGGAAAGTGGTGACAATGGGAGACCTTTTTATAGTGGTCCTGGGGACTGAACCCAGTGCTTTTGCAGTGAGGTACATCCCTGGCTCTTTTTTATATTTTGAGACAGGATTTCATTCAGTTGTCCAGGCTGAGCTCAAACTTTTGATCCTCCTCCCCCAGTCTCTCAGAGTGCTGGGATGATAATTGTGCACCACCACACCTGGTTGATGATAAGAGATTTTGACAAAGGGAATGTCCCTGGGCATCTATTTCAGTGTTGGTGGAGACCAGGTGACCACACTTCTCAACTCAACACCATCACCACAAAAGTAATTGTAGTAAGAATTATCATTTGTTGAATTGTTTCTAGGTGCTAAACTAAGTACTTTATAGAATTATATTACCCGATCAATATTATGGTAACCCTATGCCAGATGAAATACCTGGAACACAAAATATTGAGGGACTTTTGTTTATATACCTTCTAAGAAGTACAGTCATTACCCAAACTCAGATTTCTGATTCCAAAGACACTGCTATTATTGACAACAAGATGGATATAAAAACTGAAGCAGAACAGCTTGGAAGTTGGTAATGGATTCCAGTGCACTATTGCAGGTTTTGAAATATGGTTGTTGAAAGTTTCTGTGATAGTGTGAAAATATGTAATATTTTTTAACTTTTATGAGTCAAAATCTGGATCATACCCCATATAAAGTCAAGTCAATTTGAAAATCAATATCTGTAATCGAGGTTTTCTACTGGGTTTACATGCGACATAAAAATGGTGAGGAATCTGGTCCTTAGTGTATTCTGGTATTTGATGCTCTTAGAGTGAACCTTCTTCACTGTGTATGGCACCCTGTGTCTTTTAGTGTATTTCCCTGGATTCTACCTTCACCCAGACTTCCAATATATCACCAATATATCCTTAAGTGAAGTCTTCTACCCTTAGGCTTCTTTATTCAAGTAGGATTACAGTTTCTGCTGCCTGCATGACTCTGCCAATCTCCTCTGCATTAGATAACTCTTCCTCCTCCAGCCCTCTGCCCTAATCAGGTCAATTCTCATTATCATTTGTAAACAGTCTTCTTATAATGATCCCTGGGCTTCCCACTCTTCCTAACATTACAAACAAAAATAAGGCACAATACCCGTCATTGTCTTTGGTCAAGGAAGACAAAAACTAGAAACTTCTCCTTCTCCTCCTCTTCCTCCTCCTTCTCCCCTCCCCCTTCTTCCCCATTCCCTTTCCCCCTTTCTCTTTCTCCCCCTTCTCTTCCCCCCTCCTCCTCCCCTTCCTCCTCCTTCTCCCTACTTTTGCTCTTCCTCTTTCTGTAATGAGAATGTAGGGAGGTCAGAAAAGCAACAAAATATCAGTTACAAAACTACAAACCACCCCCGACCCCCACACATACTCTTCCTTCTCCTTGTTCCTTAATGAGAACATGAGAGATATGGATAGAGACAAAATATTTATTTCTCTATAGCCCTCTTTCTTACATAAGAGTTTTTAAGTTGTGGTCAAAATATTAGACCAGAAAATATGACAAACCTTTTTTTAAAACCTTTAAAAAAAAAAACTCTATGAGATTTTCTTTTTATGTTTCCCAGATTGAAAGCTCTGGATATCAGAAAGCAAATTAACAACATTTCTTTATCTTTCTTGGCCTAGTTTAAATGTCTTCTCTTCCAGGAAGTCTTTCTTGATTATACCCTTTAACTTTCAGTCTATGAGTTTCTTTTTGAATTAAGTGTGCTTCTTGTATGCAGCATATTGTTTGATCTTGCTTCTTGACCCATTCTGCCAGTCTATTTCTTTTGATTGGTGAATTGAGACCATTAACATTGATGGTTATAACTGATATACTGATATGTATTGAGTTATCATTGTCATGACTTTTTCTTTTTGTTGGATTCTCCCCCTTTGCATTTAATTTCTTTTCGTGCTTTATGGATTCATTCTGCTGGGCTTCTTGGGGTTGTGATCTTCATTGCCTTTTCCTAGGATTTTGTCTAAAATTTTTTGGAGTGCTGGTTTGCTATTTATGAAGTTCCTAAGGTGCTCTTTGTCATGAAAGTATCTTATTTCTGCATCAATTTTGAAAGATAATTTTGCAGAGTGTATCAATCTGGGTTGGATGCTGTTTTCCTTTAGGGCTTGAAATACATCACTCCAAGCTCTTTGTGCCTTGAGGGTTTGTGGTGAGAAGTCTGCTGTGATTCTGATGAGCTTTCCTTTCTATGTGATTTGTTTCTTTTTTCTAACTGCTTGTAGGACTTTGTTCTTCTTTTGGGTTTCTGGAATCTTAACAATTATATGCCTATGTGTAGATTTTTTTTTTGATCAAGGCTAATTGGAGTCCTATATGCCTCACTTATATTTATGTCAAGTTCTTTTCCCCTGCTTGGGAAGTTTTCTGCCATCACTTCTGTGAATATTTTTTTTGCATCATCTGCACTCTTTCTTGTTTCTTCAATGACTCTGATCATCTTATGTTATTCTTCTTTGCATCATCTAGAAGCTGCTGGATTGATTTCTCATGGTCCCTTACTATTTTAAAGAAATTTTTCTTTTCCTTGTCACTAATTGCAATCTTATCTTCTATATCTGAAATACTGTCCTTACATTGGCTCATTTTGCTGTGTAAACTTTCAATGGAGTTTTTAATCTCCTGGAAATCTGTTTGCATCTGTTTTATGGATTCCATTTGTTTCCTATGTTGGGATTCTATCATGTTCCTCAGCGCCTCTATTTTTTTTATCTGTGTCCACTCTAGATTTATTAATCATGTCTTGCACTATGGGCACAATCTCTGCTATTTGAGAAATTATTTCTGATTTCATTTTTCCCAGATCCTCTTTTGTTGTCAGTTCAGGGAGTCCAGGTGGTTGAGTATCAGATTGTTCCATCTTGTTTCCCTTTGAGGTTGCTTTAGGTGATCTGGAAGTCTGGTTTTGAGACTTGTTTAAGTGTCTTCTCATTTTTAACTGGTTGGGGGGTGCTGCTGGAGCCCTCCCAGCTGACCTCCTCAGCTCTGGGGGCAATAGTATGGCAGCTGACTTCCTTGAATACCATTTTGATTAGAGCCATTTTCATTCTCTGTTCTCTAGACAATTTTGGGGGTCCCTGTGTTGTACAGTATTATGCTTCTATCCTAGAGAGGTGTTAAGTGTATTGAATACAATTTTGTTTTTAAAAAAATACCTCCTGCATCTTACTAGGTATTCACATCCACATAAAACAGTCTTATCCAATCCTTGACGATACTGAGGGAAACTTTTGGCTTCATAGTCACTAAGAAGAGAAAATCATAAATATACCCAGAGTTTGGCAAACATTATCCTCAAAACTTTATTGAGAGTAACATTCACTGGCTTCAGAGTACTGACAGTCATCCACAGTAACTTTATGGCAAGTTCTTTTAAAATCTTAAATTGGACATTAACCAAATCTATATAGTAACATTCTTAGATGTCCATAATACCTCAGCTGCTCTGGCCAGGGAATTTGTCCCTAGGAAATGGTGCAGAACAGCCTGAGTAGGAGGCTGATTGCCCCTTGTGGATGTCAGAGGCTGCAAAGTGCATCCCAGGACATTAGCCAGCTTCATATGCAATATGGCACCATACAGACCGCACTGGGCCTGGGACTCCAGAGCCTCATATACAAAAGGAGGAATAACTGTGGGGCTGTGGCCACCTGCTATTTGGATGGGTCTATGGAATGTGTCAGCTTTCCATTCTGTAACAATAGCCTTGGCCCCAGATCCCTTCATCTCTCATTTCACAGTTCAGACCTTAGCTTTAAGCTGTAGACAGAGCTTAGTTCCTGTGACCATGAAGTCTAAGTCATAAAGGATTTAAGGAATCACATTTGATTATCTCCCTTGCATGACACAACTTCACTGTGGCTTTGCTCCTTGAAACCAAGCTTCTGGCATCTTCTACCCCACTCCTATTTCTTTATAATTTGTTCTCCATCAAATTTGCTTTCTTCTAAACTTCTGAATGCATTCCCAGACCCTGGAGATGAAGACATTTGTTGGTTGTCATGTTTCTCTTCATGAACCCCAAACTTAAATTTGAAGTCTGTGTATCAGCCACCAGACCCCTGGCACTGCACCACCTTCCTTGAGCCTCAGCATGTGGTCTCCATCAGATTTCCCAGCCTGAGTCCTGCTGGACTGGTGGGACACTCAGCGCTGCCTTTCCTTGCTCCTTAATGATTCCTGCTATGTGCCATTACCTGCCAGGACCTCAACCTACCTGCATCCACTGTGTTCCAGACTTATTCAGGACTGGATATTCCCCTGGCCTCCTGATGTTGGGTGGGTTTCAAACTGGATACCCCAAATGGGTAGGTCTTTACTTTAGCTAGATCTTAATTTCCAGTGGTCTGACCAGCCCCATCAAGAGCCAACACCTGATTTGGACAGAGTTTAGTTCTATTAGTATATTTGAAATATGTTCTGCAGATCCTTGGTTCTGTAAAGTGTTATAGACACCCTGTACATGAAGGATGCTAGATATAAGTATGTTTTCAGGACAATACATAAGAGTTAAATAGAATCCATCATGGGAGGCTGTCACAAAGCCTTTATTTACTATGCTAACACGTGCTGAAAATATGTAAAAAGGGATAAAGGGCTGTGTGCTCCCAATGCTTACTTGATGATATTTTACTTGAAATATGCTATTAGACTTAATATACCATGGTAAAGAAATTTGAAAATGCCAAATCATGTTCTTCACGTGCCAGACTTGTGTTAACGTTGACATATTGTAACAGTGACATCAGTAAGAGCAACACCCTACATTTGAAGAACAATGATGTATTTGCAAATCTGAAGACCCAACACAGCCCTATTCATAATGTACTACAATCATGTTTCCTGGTTTTGAATCCTGCAACTTCTTCCTTGTGCTGTATCCTAATTCACTAGTTATTTGGCTCTAAAAATTGCTTATTGGCATCTCTACTTCTATTTTCACATCACAGATTAACATATATAATTAAGTACATCATCATTATTATTCATTAACAATTATTAATTATTATTAATTATTAATATTAACAATAATCAATATTAACATTTGTTATCAACTTATCACTATTTAGAAATTTGACTGATGTTGTCTTCATTAATATTGACAATAATCATATGACATCTATGCAATTATTAATCTCATTTTACATATGAGGCAAAAAATAGCTAAATAACTTTACCAAAGTTCACCAGCTGATAATGCTAGCATTGTGTTCTCAATCCCAACACTCCATTCATTCAACAAGTATTGAGCACCAGGCTATGCTATAAACTCTAGAGACATAGAATTAAATATATAAACATTTTTGGCCTTCTGGAACTTACCTTGTAATAGAAGAAACAGCTGCCAAGTAAACCAGCATAGACCTTGTGATAATAAGTGATGTGGAGAAAAACAAAGCACAATATGAGCCAAAGGAGTCTGGAAAGAGGGTGCTATTTTTAGTACCCTGGCCATAGAGGGCTTCTCTGACTTAAGGTGTTCCTTGAGTATATGGAAGAGGTGAATGGAGGAAAGATTTCCAGACAGAAGAGACAGCAAAAGAAAAGGCCCTGAGGTTGAAACACTTTAAATTGCTCAGAAAATGCAAGAATAGTAGTGCAGATGGAGCACAACAGGTGAGGGAGAGAGGTTGGCAAAAGTGAGGAAGTCAGGTCAACTCTGCTAAGAAATAGATCTTTACTCTTAGACGAGAATCCATTGGAAGATTTTGCGAAGAGGTGAGGTGCTCTGACTTACATTGTAAAAGCCACTCTGGCTATTGTTAGGGAGACAAAGAAAAGCAGGAAGATAGGCTTCCATGATCCAAAATGAAGTAATGTCAACCTAAGTGTTTTCAGTGGCAGTGATAAGGTCAAGTTCCGGAAAGAAAAGGAACACACACACACACACACACACACACACACACACAGCAGGATCTCTTAATAGATGATTGGATATGGGATATGAGAGAAAGAAAGGAGTCAAGAATAACTCCAAGACTTTCACTTGAGCATTTGGAGCATGGAGTTACACTTAACTGATGTGAGGGAGATAAACATCCTGTCTAGGATCTTGCATAGTAATCACTTCTGTGTTCATGTCAAGCTAGTACTTGTCTCTGCCTGTATACTTGTCTGCAATCTCTTGAAAGAAAATAAGAACAAGAAAATTCAACATGCCTCTCTTTTTCTGAGCTGCCACAGAACTTCAAACCCAGTTCAAGACTGTTGAAGATAAAGGGACAAAAGGAATCAACGACTTATTGTATGAGTCAGGGCTCTCCAGAGAGACCAAACCAATAAAATATAGTCAGATACAGAGATGAATAGATAGGAAAATATTTATTAGAGGAATTGATTCACATGGTTATTGAAGTTAAGATGCCTCATGCAGCACCACTGTAAGTTGGAGACCTTGAGATGCCAAAAGCATGGTTCATTTCAAATCTCAGAGCCTCAGAAGAAAAGCTGATGGTGTAATTCTCAGAGGTGACAACCTGAGAACCGTGGGGTCTACTGGTGTGTTAGTGACTTTTCTCTTGTTGTTGAGACAAAATACCCAACATCAAAAATTGGAAGGGAGGGGTTTATTTGACTTACAGTTTGTAGATGTTTCAGTCCACAATCAGCTGGTTCCAAGGCAGGGATGGCAAACAGGCATTGCAGAGGAGAAACAACATGGTGCACACTAGGCAGCAAAGGCTACAAGAGGGGGTTAACAGCATCTCTCTGCTCCTTTTATCTTCTTCAGACTACTTAGGGTAGATGGCACTCACATCCTTAATCCTAGTGCCCTTGAGCCTAGCATTGCATCATGAATCAATTCCAGCTTCACACACTCTAGATCAATCCTATGATGACATGAGGCTTTGGGGGGACATCTAGACCCAAACCATAACAACTTGTATAAGTTCCAGACTTCTAAGGCCAGAAATCCTGGGGTTCCAGTGTCCAAGGGTAGGAGAAGGATTATGCCTCAGCTCCAGGAGAGAGAGGATGGTGCCCACTCATATTGAGGTTGGATCTTCCCAATTCAGAATTCTGACTATCTCTTCCCCATTCTCATATGCCAATTTCCTCTGGAAATACCCTCAAAGACATACTCAGATTCAAAGATTTACCAGTTCTTTAGTATTCCTTAATCCAATCAAGTTGCAGTCAAAACTTAAACACCACATATATGCACCATCTTTAGTCATTAGGGAAATGCAAATCAAAGACACAAGAAGATACCATTTCATATCCATCTTGAAGGCTAATACAAAAAGACAAACAATACCAAATGTTAACAAGGATGTGGAAATATCAGAAATGTCACTGACTGCTGGTAAAACTATAAAACAGCACAGGTACTTTAGGAAATAACTTGGCAGTATTTCAAAAGTTAAGTGTAAGCTGATCATATGATTGAGAAATTCCACTCCTAGGATACATAGCCAAAAGAAATGAAAATGTATGCCCACAAAAATTATTACACAAATATCCATAACAACATTATTGATAATAGTCAAGAAGTGAAAATAACCCAACTGCTCAACTGAAAAATCAATGTGGCATATCCACACATTGGAATTTTTTTGTCTATAAAAAAAGATAGAACATATATGAACCTTAAAACATTATGTTAAGGGAAATAAAACACTTAAAAATAACTACATATTTTATTATTGTATTTGTATGAAATATCTAGAAAAGGAAAATCCTTAGAAACAGAAAATAGATTAATGTTTGTTTAGGGGTGGGACATTGATGAGAAATGCGGGGTGGTGAATGCTAATTCATGAGGGTCTTTTTGTGAGGTAATGGAAATGTTCTAAAATTTCATTTAGATTAAAAACTTGAATAATTCTTTGAGTATATGAAAAATCATTGAATAGCATACTTTAAATAGGTGAATTGTATGACATATGACATATATCTCAGTAAAACTATTTAGAATGTATTTACTAAAATATCTCTACTAAATAAAAGGTCTGGGAGGAGGAGCCAAGCCACTCAGGTGCCAGCAGCACTGCCCCCATTCCAGCCTCTGGCTGCTGGGCCACACCAGTACCTGTTTCCACACCACAGATGTGTGTGTGTGTGTGTGTGTTGGGGGGAGGGGTCATAAAAGCCATTGATCTGAGCTCCAGAAGATAGAGCAGAAGTGAACAACAGAAAGAGGGCCTCTCTGATGCTCCATGATGAAAATTGAAGGCCACTGGGAAAGTGAAGAAAATCTCTGCAATAAAGACACCTCAGACCACCATAGCTGGTAAGTTGGAAGGATCACTGCACCTCCCATCAGAACTTGGACTATCTTCAGGGGAAGGGCAGCTGGAACCTGCAATACACCTTGCAGAGTTCAACCCACCAGGAGGTCAGGGAGCTCAACTTGGGCCTTGCAGCCAGAAAACAGCTTGAATCTCAGGGGTCTGTTGCTAGCTTGCTGAGACTAATTGACTTATATCTGCATACTGCTGCCATGTTGTCTATTGTGACAGCAGAGATATACCCTGAAGGAGGCCCTTCATTTTTATTTTTTATTTTTTCTCTTATCTTTAATTTTTACATTTTTTTCTTCTCTTTTGAAATTTATTTTTTCTTTTTTTCTTCTTTTTTATTTTTTCTTTTCTCTCTCTCTCTCTCTCTCTCTCTCTCTCCCTCTCTCTCTCCCTCCCCCCCCCACCTTGTTCTTCATCTCTCTCCCTTTTTGTTCCTGTTCTGGTATTAATTCAGATTTCTTTTTTCTTTCTTTTTCTTTTTATCTCTTTTTCCCTCTATCAACTATCATTAGTTTTAAAGGAAAATGAGGGCTGAGGATTTGGCTCAGTGGTTCCACCACCTGCCTCACAAGTGCAAGGTCCTGAGTTTGATCCACAGTACCAAAAATAAATAAGAAAAGGAAAGTGAATGCAGTGTCTAGCTTCCCTATTCCTGTTAGACTGTTCTGTTCTTGTCTTTGTTCTTTCATTTTGTCTTTTCCTCTTGTCTTCAACAGCTTCCTAGAGGTTGTATGATCTTCCTGTGTCCTTTAGCCTCACTTCTAACCTTTCCCTATCCTTCTACGTATCTATTCTTCCTTCCCCAGCTTCTTCTAAGTCCCCACCCCAAAAGATAAAGTTGCTATATTGAAGAGTTTATTCACTATAAACATATATTGGGCTGGGGTTTTGATTTTGATTTAATTCACACCGTTAAATGTGATAGATTAATAACTACCACAAATTGTCATTTTCTAAGCTGTGCATGATGCTATTGATGTTGCTGCTTGTATCACTTGGGCTAAGGTGTTGTGATTGATCTAATCAGTTGTCCTTCATGGTATACTGAAAACAAGATTGCCTCAGAGTCATTAGAGACTCAAAACCTAAAGACCAGCTATATCTGGAAGACATCTCTGAGAAGAAATCATTCCATAAGGCTTCTAAATACAAGCAACAAAGATATTTGCAATAAGTAATATCAAAGTATCAACCCAGGAATTAAACCAAAAACAGTACCAACAACAAAAATGAAAATGAGGAGACATCTAAGCAAGGCACAAACCCAGACTTCCAGTTCACCAAAGGCAAATTCTGGGGAAAACAAGGTGGAAAAGTCTGATAATCAAGCACTTGGACACCATGAACTGATAGCACAGGAAGTAACAAAACAGATGAAAGAGGCTCTAGAAAAAAATCAAAACAGGAATAATTTCCCAGATAACAACAGAGATGGGGAGCAAAGTGAAAGACATAACTAGAGATGCTAGAACAGAAACAGCTAAAAAAATAGATGAGCTCAGGACCATGATGGAAGCCATGAATGCCCACATAGGAAAGAAATGGAGATCATGAATGCCCAACATAGGAAAGAAATGGAATCCATGAAACAGATTCAAACAGATATCCAGGAAATTAAAAACTTTATTGAAAGTATTTGAAAGAGAATGAGCCAATGTGAAGACAGTATATCAGATATAGAAGACAGGATGCCAGTCAGTCACCATGAAAATAGAGATCTCTCAAAAATAGTAAGGGCCACCACCACTTCCAGCACAGAGTAGGAGGCTTCTGGGTCAACATGCTAGTGCTCCCAGAACAGAAGACGAGGCTTCCAGGCAAAGGTACCTCAGCTCTCAGCACAGAGGAGGTGAGTCACTTGTGCACAAGCTGCACCCCCCAGCTATCCACCCCCCTATCAAAATGAGAAGACATGTAAACAAGCTTCAAACCAGACTTCCAGATCACCTAGAGCAACCCCACAGGGAAACGAGATGAAACAATCTGATACTCAACCAAATGAACTCCCTGGACTGGCAACAAAAGTGGACCTGGAAACAATGAAATTAGAAATAATTTCTCAGATAACAGCACAAGTTGTGCCCATAGTGCAAGACATGATTAATAAATCTAGAGAGGAGCTGAGGAACATGATGGAATCCCAACATAGGAAACAAATGGATTCCATAAAACAGATGCAAATAGATTTCCAGAAAATTAAAAACTCCAATGAAAGTCTGTGCAGCAGAATGAGCTAATGTGAGGACAGAATTTCAGACATAGAAGAAAAGATTGCAATTAATGACCAGGAAAAGAAAAATTACTTTAAAATTCTAAGGGACCATGGAAAATCAATCCAGCAGCTGCTTGGCAATGCAAAAAAAGAATAATATAAGACTGATCAGAGTCAATGAAGAAACAGGAGAGAGGGCAGATGACATTAAAAAAAACTGTTCATGGAAGTGATGGGAGAAAACTTCCCAAACAGGGGGAAAAAAACTTGACAAAGACGTAAGTGAGGCATAGAGGATTCCAACTAGCTTTGATCAAAAAGAATTTACACATAGGCATGTAATTGTTAAGATTCCAGAAACCCAACAGAAGAACAAAGTCCTACAAGCAGTGAGAGAAAAGAAACAAATCATATACAAAGGAAAGCCCTATCTGAATCACAGCAGATTCTCAATACAAACCCTCAAGGCACAAAGAGCTTGGAGTGATGTATTTCAAGCCCTAAAGGAAAACAGCCTCCAACCCAGATTGAGATACTCTGCAAAACTATATTTCAAAATTGCTGGAGATATAAGATACGTTGATGACAAAGAGCATTTTAGGAGCTTGATGAATACCAAATCAGCATTCATAAAAGTCTTAGACAATATCCTAGGAAAAGACAATGAGGATCATGACCCCAGGAAGCCCAGCAGAATGAATCTATGAGGCACAAAAAGATATTAAATGCAAAGGGGAAGAATGCAACAAAAAGAAAAAGTCATGACAATGATAAGTCAATACCTATCAGTTATAACCATCAATGTTAACGGTCTCAATTCACCTATCAAAAGAAATGGGCTGGCAGAATGGGTCAAGAAGCAAGATCCAACAATATGCTGCATACAAGAAACACCTTAATTCAAAACGAAACTCATAGGCTGAAAGTTAAAGGGTAAAAAAGGTACTCCATGTGAAAGGAACCCCCCAAAAAGCAGGAGTAGCTATCCACTTTGCAGATCAAGTGGGTTTCAAGCCAACACTGATTAAGAGAGACAAAGAAAGACACTACATCTCTGTAAAGGGAACAATACAACAGGAAGAGATGACAATCATATCTATGCACCATACACTAGTGCGCCAAACTATATAAAACAAATACTAATGGACATGAAAAATCATATAAGCACTAATACAATAGTAACCGGGGACATCAGTATGGCATGGCCACAAATATATAGATCAACTAGACAAAAAATAAGCAACGGAATACTAGAACTCAATCAAACTCTTGAACAAAATGAACTTAACAGATGTTTACAGAGTGTTCCACTCCCAAAAATCAGAATACACAATCTTTTCAGCAGCAAATGGATTGTTCTCCAAATAGAACAATTACTAGCTTGTAGAACATATTTAAGTAATTGCAAAGGAACTGAAGTTACCCCCCGTATATTATCAAACCATAGTGACATGAAATTGGAGATCAATAGCAAAAGAAAGCACAAAAATATCACAAACACAAGGAAATTGAACAACACACTTTTGAATAACCAATGGGTCGCAGAGGAAATTAAAGAAGAAATCAGACAGTTCCTTCAATTAAATGATAATGACAATACACATATCAGAATCTATGGGACACAATGAAAGCAGTCTTACGAGGGAAATTCATAGCAGTGAATATGCATGTTAGGAAAACAGAACGAGCCCAATTAAAGAACCTGATGCTGAACCTCAAGCTTCTAGAAAAAGAAGA
>NW_004624877.1:2039647-2098457 GCF_000247695.1 Heterocephalus glaber
TACCAGGGATCAAACTCCCCCGGGTCCTTGCGATTGCAAGGCAAGCGGTGGAACCACTGAGCTAAATCCCCGGCACAAAATGTATTGTTTTCTTTCCTGTCCATGGCCAGAGAACAAGGAATGTCCTGTGATATCATGATATAATAAGAAATATGCACAGTATCTGGTCTTTGCTGATGGTTTTTGGCACACAGTTTCTGAAACCCTTCAGAACTCTGGAGTGATTCAAGGGGGTTTTTTGTACACTAATGACATGGTTGGTAGCTGGGGGCTCCTGGATAGCCTCAGTTTATTATTGAATTGTAAGAGTTCTTTGTATTTTTTAGATACATTTCTCTTATTAGATACATATGATTTTCTATCTTTTCACTTTCTTTTTCATCTCTTTTTTTTTTTTTTTAGCACTACTGGGGATTAGACCCAGGATCTTGGGCATGCTAGATATGGCCTCTATAAAGAACTATATCCCCCGGCCCTTTTTATTTTTTATTTTTGAGATAGGGTCCAAGTTGTCCAGAATGACCTCGAACTTGTTATTCTCTTGTCTCAGTTTCCAGGCAGCTGAGATTATAGGTGTGTACCATCACACCTGACTGTCTTTTCACTTTCTTGATCATGTCCTTTGAAGCATCAAGCTTTTAACTTTGATGATGTCCAATTTATCTCCCCCCCACACCCCGGCAATGTTGAGGAATCAAACCAAGACCCTCATATTTGCCAATAAGAGGTATAACCGAGCTACATTCCCATCCCCAATTTTGTTTGTTTGTTTGTTTTTGAGACAGGGTCTTGCTATGTAGCTCAGGCTGACATTGAACTCACTATGTAGCCCAGGGTGGCTTTGAACTTGCAGCAATCCTTGGCCTCCCAAGTGCAGGAATTACAGGCAAGTGCCAACATGCCCATCCCTGCCCCAATTTATATATTTCTTTTCTTCCTTGACTCTTGACTCACTCAAAGCACACACAGCATCCCAGTGGGTGCTCCTGATACTAAGGAGGACTACACAGACTAGAAGGAACCCCAAAATATAAAGAAATTAAAGAATAAAATGAAAGACAGATAATAGAAAATGGGGAAATGGATCTTAAGGGACCAAGAGATGGAGGGAGATGGGAGAAAAGCAAGGGCCAAAATTGTAATAAGATTTAAGATTCATATACATGTACACAACTCCTCATGACAAATGCAATCATTATGTAAAGTGACTAGTACTAATAAAAATTCAAATTTAAATTAGAACAAAAGGACTAGAGGGAAAGTGGGATCTGATTGGCTTCCCAAGGTGTGAGGACTATTTTCAGCATACCCCCAGAGCAGGAAAATGGATATCAAATGTTACTCTCATCTAGAAACGCCCACATAGACACACGTAGTACTATACTATGAATATGGCTCATCTCCTCTGAAACTTCTGTTGAAATTTGTTCCTTAATGAAACAATGTTGAGGGGCTTGTAAGAGGTGATCAAATTGTTCAGAGGGATTAATGCCTTTCTCTTGGGGCTGGATTCATTATCCCGAGAGTAAGTTTTTATAAAGTGAGATTGCCTCTCTTGTTTTGTCTCTTTGCTTGCCTTTCCTTTTGCTCATGAGTTGAAGCAGCATGAAACCCTCACCAGCTGCAGCAATCTAGTTTTGAGCATCCCGCTCTCCACAAATGTGAGCCTAAATAAACTTCTTTCCTTTACAAATTACTTAGTCTCAGGTTTCCTGTTATATCAACAAAAAAACAGACTAAGACAGGGCCAGGGCTTTAGCTCAGTGGCACCCCACCTGCCTTGCAAGCACAAAGTCCTGAGTTCAATTCCAGGTACCAAAAAAAAAGATTAAGACATCAAGAAGTAATGTTTTACCAAACATCTGGGGACTCTGTGGTCCAGTTAAATAGACAAAAACTGAAATTTCATACTTATTTGCTTATAGGCACACCTTTGAGGGTCTGTTCCATACTATAAAACTACAATTTTTTAAAAAAAATTTTTGAATAACAAGAGTCACATGAATATTGGTTTCCCAGTCCAGTGTATATAAAAGTTATTTTACGCTATACAGTGGTACTTGGTTCATGAATAGTTTTGTCTGCCAACAATTTGGTTCACAAACAGCAGCGTTTGGCCAAATTTTGTTTTTGATTGTAAACTCTGCATTGGGTGACAAATATAATTGTGGTCATCTTTCCCGCACAAACAAAAACATGACCTTTTTTTCCAAAATCATAGAACAAATTAAGTCAGTAAACTGAGGTACCACTATATATATATTTTTTTTCTTTGTTTTGTACCGGGGATCAAACTCGGGACCTTGCACTTGTGAGGCAGGCAGCAGAACCACTGAGCTAAATCCCCGGCCCCCAACTGTAGTATATTAAGTATGCCACAACATTATGTCTAAAAAAGTATGCACCTTAATTTAAATAAATTTTGCTTTAAAAATGCTAAATGATTATCTGAATTGTTGGAAAAATTATGTTGAGTCTTGTTCATTGTACAATTGCTACATATCTTCAGTGTGTAAAAAGTAAATGCAATATCTGAAAATTGCAATAAAATGAAGCATAGTAAAACCAAGTGTGACTGCAATGTAACACTTTCACACTCACAGTGCATGTCAATTCAGATTAACCACATTTGACTCACTTAATGGCCACACAGAGAATTGGAAAGGGCTAAGAATAGTAAATGTTCAGAGAAACCTTATAATAAAAAATCTCCTTTAAAATTATTTAATCCAGTAGTGAAAAAACTTTGGCCACTGAACTATGTTTCTTTTTTTCCTTGCTTGTTTTGTGTATAGCACTTTGAAATATCAACCTAGTTTACAATTAATAAAGTGAGGATTCAAATATTAGACATAACCTATAGACAAGTTTGTTTATTTTATTCAGGGTAATTTTTTGTTATTGTTTTTGAGTAATTTAAGCTAGCCTTTAAAAATTGAGGAATACTTAAACATCTGGATTTCTAATTTCTCTTTTTAAATGGAAACATCTGCTATCACTGAATCTGTATTTCCTTGTGGCAACAACAGGTTAATGCAGTGTCCAGTGCCCTCTTTACAGTGGGTAGGGGTGGGATGAGCTCACAGGTACACACACAGCAGGGTGTACTCATTCACAACCACCCCAGGAATGCTCCAATGTACTCCTGCACACCTTCCTGGGCACTGTATATGTGTGAGTTGTCTACTTGCCCTGTGAACAGTTGAATACAATTATCCACCAATATCTGGGAAGTATTGATTCCAAGGCTCCCTATAGACACCAAAATCCACGGATGCTCAAGTCCCTTACAGAAAATGGAGTAATATTTACATATAACCTGTGCATATCCTCTTATATACTTCAAATCATCTCTGGATTAGTTATAATACTACCCAATGCAATGTAAATGTTATGTAATTGGTTATCTTCTATGTTATCAGAAAATAATGACAAGAAAAAGAGTCTGCATATTCATTACAGATGCAATTTTTTAAATGTCTTTATTCCATGGTTGGTTGAGTCTGTGGATATAGAACCCAAGGATATGGAAAGACCAAATAACTATATGCATCCCTTACTGAAGCTCAGTCATCCTGCTTTTCAAACAAATTAAACTTAGGCCCAGAAAGTTTAAGGTCAGGCACCTAAAGTCATTTCATTTGCTAGTGACAGAACAAGACTATCCACTATCCTGTTTCTCCTGACCAGTCCCATAGGCTACACTGAGGCTTCCCTCCATGTCCTGACATCCATTTCTACTTCTTCTGCCTCTGTACCTTAAGAGAGTCACAGAATCTGGGAGCCACAGACTTGCGAACTCTTCACTATTGCATTATGCCTGTTCAGTTCCAGTGACTCTGCATGATACAACTTGATCCTGTGCTCATCGCCTAATGAGATACTGACTTGAAATAAATCAAGGAATGAGAGAACCTTTGTGGGGGTCAAAATTTCCCACTCTGGTACTACAGATCTTCTCAAATTCCTTAGATAATCATTCAGTCTTCTTGTTTGGACTTAATCAAAACATAGTGTCCACTGTTGAGCATCCAGTCTCTCTGAGAGAATCCTACACAAGGCACCAGGAGATAGAGACTCTGGGCAGGATGCCAGAGCTGCCAGGGTTTAACTACTCCCAGAGGAAACTGCCTTCCTCCCAGCACAACTCAAATCTCCTATGACTGATTCTTATCTCAAGGCCAAGGCAAATAGCATTTTTTTCTACATAACAACAGTTAATTTCCCCAGGGACTTTCACCTACTTTTAATATGAGAAAATTTATCTAAGAATGTGTGGTGTGTGTGTGTGTGTGTGTGTGTGTGTGTGTGTGTGCTGTAATACCTGTTTCAGTGTGAAATTAAATAACCTTCAAAGTGGAAAATTTTTTATATTCTTTGTAGTTCTTGATTAGCTCACGTTCAAGAAGTGATCTACAAAAGAAAATGGAGAAAAGAGCCAGATGTATAAAAGAAAGGTACAACTTATAAAGACAAAAAGGAGAGAGAGGGAGAGAATTAATGATATCCCAGCAGCTCTTTCTCTAGTCTCCTACTGGATTCATTCCACTGTGTGTTGAGAGCTAAGTGGAGAGATTAGAGATTAAAGACCAGAAACAACATCCTAGGATCATGGTATGTTCAAATGCAGACTTCTGTAGCTTTCCAAGTCTTTCCAAGAAGTCTTTTCAACTTCTTGTTATAACCCAAAACCTGAGCAGAGTTGCTTAATGATCCAGTAGACAAAATATGATGAGGGCAAGTATAGTGTATATCCTAAGCTTGGCCTAGAGATGTGCCTTCTTACCTCTGTTCCTTTCCTTGGCTGTAGTTAACCTCCTAAGTACTTCCAACCTTAGGAGAACTTTAGGATAAATTTTCTGCCCTTTTCCACAGCACATAGCAGCATCCTTCACTCACTAGTTACATTTCCCTGCCTTCTCTGGGAAGCAGAGTCCAAAGCAAAGACTCCTCATGTCCTCTGCTGAATTAGGAAGCACAACATCCAGGGCAGGAGAGAGGAAAGAAAGACCAGAGAAAGCCAGGAGAGAGTGTGTGACTGAGCTGGCCAACACCTGAGTGAGACTTGAAATCAAATGCTCTTTTGTGTAGGACACTCTTACAGGAGGGTAATAAGCAATTGCTTCTTAGAATAAGCACGCAAGATTTGTCCTCAGTTTTAGCAGAAAACATTCAGGGCAAAAGAAATAGGCCCTAAGTATCACCACCTTCATCTGATAATGAGGTGCTAGATCATCCATATAAACAATAGACCAAAATTACTGCCTTGTCTTATTATCCACCTCAAAGTTAGCAGTGGGAAACACAGAGAGTGATTAAGGAGAAAGGTTAGAGTATCAAGATTTCTTTAGAAAAGACAATGTTTCTTTTCTCTTAGCCAGGAAGCAGAGAAGTGGAATGCTCCTTCCTCCCTTTCATCCATATTCTATAAGTCAGCCACTTGACTTTTTCCTGCGTGGACACAGGAATTGGTACCTGCCATACACCTGAAAAAGAACTAATGGGAGGGGTCCAGGTGAAGGCAGGAGAATGAAGAGGATTGTATTGGGAGTTGTCTATAATTTCATAGTTTGGGGTAGGGATACATAAATGTTGCCTTGGGTCATATGAGGATATTCTGAAGGGACCCAGACATCAGACTATCGGTTGTTTGGAAATGAACAACACTTGGAATACCTGAAAGATCAAGGTGACCCCATCAGAGAGGTAGGCTAACACAGGTAACACAGGTCAGAAGATGACTCATCAGGAGCCCAGTCAATGAATGGAGAGAGAGAGAGAGAGAGAAGCATAGGCTTACATGATCTGTTCTGGGAGAGTCCATAATGGCCTTTGCACACTGCAGAGCTACAACTACCAGTGAACCAGTCTCTCACGCCAAGAAGCTGGAAGCTTTGGAACAAGAGGAAACAAGGACTCAAAACCAGTCTGAGACAGAAGGTCTAGAAGCTTCCTGGAATATCACTGGTGTGAGTCCACATTGAAAGGCTGAGGAAACAAATCTGATTTCCATAGGCAATGGCAAAAGCAAAAGACACACCTGCTTCAGCAGAATAGAGCATTTTAAAATGCAGATCTTCTTCCCTTTCATTGCATCCAGGTATGTAAGTCTATTGGATGATGCCAACAATATCAGGTCGGGTCTTGCCCCTCGGTTTGCTGGCCCACATGCCAATAACCACTGGACTCATCTCCACAGAAACACCCGGATATGCGCCTTACTAGTCAAGTTGACAATCACCATCAACCATCATGAGGTACCCTGGAGTCAATGAAACTGTAGGTAGTAAGTTCGGCAGCTTGCTTTTCTCTAAATTCACCACGACCTCCCCAGGTAGTAAATGAAAGGATAGGGAGAGGAAATGTGGAAGAAACCAGCTGTGTATCCTCTCATGCAGATTTCCAAGTCCAGTGTAGGCTCAAGCAGAGTGAAGTAAGAACTTTTAAATTGAATAAGAGCCAGAGTATTGATGGTGGGCTGGCCTGAGTTTTATCATCATTTTGCAAAGAAAAGTAACCAGTAAAGTTCTGGGAACTTCCTAGGGTTTCATGAAGAGGCAGAGACAAACACATGAAGAACAGGATGGAAAGAGTCATGCTGAAGAAGAGAGAAACTGCCTGTGTGTAGCCCCCTAAACAACTGAGCCAAAAAGCTACAGTAGCCAACAGAAGGACCACATTTGTGGGGTCCATCAGCAATACTATACATCTTATCTTGTTAAGAAGATGTCAGGATAGAAATTAGATGTCATTTAACCCCATCAATTATTCTTTTCTACAAAAGTTGGTTTATTTAAATATCACAGAAAGTCCTGGACATGTGATGTGCTGATTTAACAGTCCCATCTTGTTCCCCTCAACCTCTGTTGGCCTTCCCAGCATCCCACCTAACAAAGACACCTCACCAACAACAAACATCCTAAAATTAATTTCTAGGTAAAAGCAAACCTATTCTTGACTACAAGACTAAAATCTTTATGAGAACCAATAGAGTAGTTCCAAATTAAAACAACAAAAAGAATTTCAATTTGAGATCACAGAAAGAGCAAGACAAGAATAGAGTGATAAGCAAGAAAGAACAGGACCAAAATCAAAAGGAGGGAGGAAAGAGACCAGAAAGGTGTATATGAAGGAAGGGAAGTCTCATGTATTGACTACCAGATATTAATTGAAAGGGGAAAGAATGGAGGAAGGAAAAAAGGGAGGGAGGGAGGGAGGGAGGGAGGAAGAGGAAGGGGAAAAGGAGAGGAGATTCTAAGTGGACCCAGTGGTTTTCTATGGATTTGAGAATGTTATGAAGGGGAGCTATAAATTTTCCTTGGGCCCAGAGTGAGGGCAAAAGGTAGGTGAAAGTTTATCCCAAGCAGCCCCAAGAGGCCTCCTGGTAAAATGAAAGGAAATACATCAAAGCAAAATACTGAGCTAGTTATTAAATGTAAGGCTGGGGCTGCTGTATCTGTGTGGGAGCATCCATGCTGAGTCTCCACACTGCAAACAGGGGTGCCACCCCCAGAGCCACCAATGGGCCCCTCCTGTGCCAACTGGAAAAAAGAGAACCCACAAGGACAACAGCTATCAATGATGGAGGGAGACTTACAAAAAGACACCTCTCCCAGTCTCTAACACCTGGCTGGGGTTATTGCTATACAATCAGCAAAGGAAGAGATGAGGGGAAGGAGTCAGATAAAGAGCTCTGAAGGGACTGACTTAGCACCAGATTGGAAGCTCAGAATGGACTAAACTGACTACTTATTAGTAGGTATATGTTAGATAAGAATAGAGGTCAGGCTAGAGTTATCGAAACAAAGCTCTATTTCCACAGGGTGTGTCTCATGGGCTCATCTAACTGTGTAAAAATGATACATCCTCTGAAGAATACAGTCTTACTTATTTTTTTTCTCTGATGACAAAGAGAGGAAAGCAGGGAGTGATGGAATGGGCAGTTCCTGGCTTTTTCCACACAATTTTCTTCTTCCTCTTTCTTCCTTGATCACAACAGCAAAGAGGCAAAGACAAAATACTTAAAATATACTTTTTGTGATTTCTTGGATTTTTTTCCATGTGAATAAAAAGGCCTCCACCACATATATTCCCTTCCTCATAACTTTCTAGATATTAAAAGAGCTTGCATCAATTTATTTAAAGGCTATACATCCACAATCCTTAAATTCCTAGTAGTTTAAGAAGTCTCTGGCAGAATCTAGATTCTATATGAAGACATTCTTCTCTTTTTCTGAATATATAGGTGAAATAAAGCCATTTACAGAAGAAACAAACATATGAAATGGCAGTTTTCTTCCCTTATGAAATGCAGGATCTGTCAGTTATGGGATCCCATATTTAAAAGAATATTCAGGCTGCACCAATATAAAAGTGACACATCTTGACAGTTCCTCGAGGTTAATGGTGCAGAACCACCTGTATTTAACATTCTGGCTTCTACTCCATTAACACAGCTAACTCCATTTTCTTTATCTGCCAGGGAGAAGTGGAATGAAAATCAATAGCCTACCCCAAAAGCACTGATGAGATTTTATCTTTTCTCAAATCGCAAAGGAATGTCAGATCACTTTATGACAAGATTTTTTCTTAACAAATTGCAGGTTGCCACCATATAGAGCGATGTTGTGTGAAATCAAGAGTTGAAATGGTTGCCACCTCATTATTTTTTTCCATCCTGCAACATATATTTTATGTTTGCATTAGTGCATTCAGATGCCAAAGGGGTAAGTACTTTACCAATCCTAAGACAGAAGTCTGTGGAGGCGCTTGTTAATAGATTCAATACATTTCCTTGTGTTGCACATTTCAGCTTTCATATCTTTCCAAGAAGTTCCTCCCACTATCTGAGTAGTGGATGAAATTACCAGGCGGCCTGCTCACCATCCCCCACTCTCCTCCAAGCCCTGACTCTGGGCCAGCCTCCCTGTAGCACAGCCCACAGGATGGAATTCCCTCCCTCGCTGCACATTCTGTGAACATTGATCACTCACGCCCAAAGAAATGAGTGCACAAGTGTTTCCTTCTGCCGTAGGAATGGGATGGTAGATTCTCCTTGGTGACCTTTGGGTTACTCTAGTCCTTTAGGCATTCATGGTTGTTCTTACTTCAGCTACCTTCTTCAACCTCATCTTTTACTTACCTGAGTTGCACTAGCCGCCTAGGTGTCCTGCTCCAGCTCATGGCCAATCTGACTCTTGATATTTGCTGAAACCCTCCCCAAAGATGTTGCTGCCCTAGCCAGTCCTTCCCTGCCATGACATCTTCACCATTTAAAGTCAGATCTTTGGCAGACTGTTCCCTGTGTTTGATTTGTGTGCTTCGTATGTTAAAGCTATGGTAAGAAATATTTTCCTATAAAGAGCAGAAAGTAAATATCTTAGGCTTTATGAGACTTTCTGTCTCTGTCAAAACTCAGCTCTGCTATCCATGTGTGACAACAGCCCCAGACAATAAACTAATGAACTAGCCATGTTCCAATAAAACTTTATGAACAACTGAAACTTGAGCATTTGACTCTTAGCATCTTAAACATCAAATATTTCAAGATTTCATTCTTCTTTTGATTTAAAAAATATTTTAAATGATATGTTCTATGGAGAAACAATCCTTAGCTTATAAACTGCATGAAAATAGACAAAGAGTTAGACTGAGTACATGGGACATTCTTTGCTGGCTTCTGTGTTCAAGATTACAAATCTTCTCCCATAGCTGAAAACAGTGGATATTCAGAAAGTAGATACTATGTGCATGAATTTTAAAATTAAAAAGATTTAAAAAATAAGAGATGGAGGGAAAGGGAAAGGAGGGGAAAGAGATGAGAAAATAATTAAAATGTGTTATGTACATGTACCAATTCCCCACAAGGAATATAATCATTATGTACTGCAAACATGTACTCATAAAAATTATTAAAAGAAATAAAGAAATAGAGATGGAATAAAGAATTGAATGATAAATTGAAAGGATGAATGAAGAAATTAAGGAGTGAAATATTGTATTGGTCATCTTTGTGTTATTACAATGAAATAATTGAGGCAAGTAACTTTATAAAGAGAAAAGGCTGAGCCAGGGATTTAGCTCAATGGTGCTGCTGCCTGCCTTGTAAGCGCAAGGTTCTGAGTTCAATTCCTGATACCAGAAAAAAAAAAAGAGAGTGCTCATAGTTTAGGGGTTCTGAAGATCCAAGATCAGCAGGTCCCATTAGTTCAGCTTCTGAGAGTTCCAAATGGAAATGGTGGAAGCACATGTTGGCATGAGTGATCAAATTTCAAATAGGAACAGAGAGAAAAAAGGGTCTCATAGTCTTTTGTGACCTAAAAACCTCTCACCAGATCTTACCTCTTAAATCCCAATATCACAAACTGAGGGACTGAGCTTTTACACATGAACCTTTGGGGAATACCTATCCAAACTATAGCAAATGCCTATGAAAAATATTTGATCCCAAAGAACTCTGAAAATGTCTTCAATTATTTTCCTTTTTAACTCCACTCCCAAGTTCTACCTCTGGATTCTCTTGCATCTAATATTTACTTCCATTTTTCATAAATGAATTGGATAAACAGCACTTATTAAAGACCTACTAGCATAAGGTCAAGCCTGCTACTGGGTCCTGGGGGTAGAAGAACGGACAAGACAAGCTTCAACTTGGGAAGCTGAAGCAGAATCTTTAATAAGTGACTAGGAATTATATTACCATGGAAATACCTGTGAAATAGTTCAGAATATGCTGGGATCACACAGGTTGTTACAGAATGTAGACAGAATTAGGCTTCACAGCAGTTAAGGAGATTAAGGGAGATGGGCCAGGTGAACACTATGACTTCTTCCTTGCCTTTTGATCAGATGAAGCCCACACAACCAAGCAAGTAAGTTCTTAGACACTCAACAGGATAGAGCTCAAATGACACACTGGTAATGAATGTGTTCCCAAAATTCATATGTTGAAATCCTGCTACTAAGTGTGATGGTACTAGAAGGTGGGGCCTTTGGGAAGTGATTGAGTCCTGAGATGGAGCCCAATGAGATTAATGCTCTTATTAAAAAAAAAAAAAAACAGAGAGGTGATTTTTTTCTCTCTGTTATGTGAGGATAGAAGGAAAAAGGAGCTGTGTGAAAACCAGAACGAAAGTGCTCTGCAGACATTGTCTATTCCTTGCTCTTGAACTCCCAAGCCTCCAAAGCTGTGATAAGTGTTGTTTATGTCACCTTGTCTATGGAATTCTATTATAGCAGCTTGAACTGAGATGAGATGAGGCTCAAATAACTCTCTCTGAAGTTCTCCTGGAAGCCTTCTATTCACTGATTTGTACATTCACTGGTTATAAGTCCCAAGAAGAATTTGAGATAAATTTTAATCTTAAAACATATGTAAAATATTTTCCCCAAAGAAAATCTGGCCTCAGATGTCATGTGTTTTAATGAAAGATACAGAAAGGTCCTCAAAAATGAACATTTCATGCACAGCCCTTAGATAAAAGCTAGGGAAATAGCATTAAATCTCCTTGTAAGGGAAACTTTTCTGGAAAGGACTAAGATAATATGGACCAGACAGATAGCTTTTTGAAGACCCAGCTCAATACTGGGCCTGAGCTCAAAGAATGCAGATGAATGGATGTTTAACATGAACACTCAATAGTCTCTTACACACATCAAATGTCTCTAGCAGCTTCTGGCAAGTGCTGAATTGCAGCAATTCATGATGGATTTCCCTGATGAGTTCCTGAAGTGTCAGTGGATCCTGCTTTAATCATTGAAAGGCAAAGGTAGACTTCTGGAGAGGTGGAAAGCGCTGTGCATAGTGTGATAGGAGAGGCAGGAAAATCCACTACCCAAAAACATCTGCTCACATCCAGGTGCCACAGAGCCCCAAGCCCTCCATTTGAGTGAATCTCATTGCATCACTGTCCTGCTCAGCTTTCTTCAGGGACTCCCCATCAACTTCTAAATAAAATCCACACCCCCTTGGAGTGATATAAAGGGATCTTCATGGAAAAAATTAAGTTAGATCTCTAGCTCATGCTTTAAAACAAATAACTTCCAGATGGGTTGAAGAGTTAAATGTAAGAAATAAAACCTAAAAGAATTTGAAAAAATACACACACACACACACACACACACACACACACACACAGTATTATTCTCTGATCTAAGGATTGCAAAGATTTACTGACCAGACAAGGAAAAAGGAAAAGATGAATAGATTGGACCATATAAAAATTAGAAAGGTCTATATATCATAAAAACTAAACAGGTGAAAATATTTTACTACATGACGAAGGGTTAATGTCTTTAAAAGGAAGCAGCTCTTTGGAAAGAAATGAGAGAAAAAAATATAGCAACAGAAAAAATTTCAGTATAAACCATGAGCAAAAAAAGAAATAAGAACTCATTGATTTATTTAAAAAGTATGTAAGCCAACTTTGCACCAAATTTGTCCACCAATTTGATAAAGTATTGTGATTAGAGGACACACAGACTGCTCAGCACAGGGTCCAACTACCAGGAGGGTCAACTCATGGAGCTCCTCCCAAGCACCTCCGCAGGAACTTCCTCTGGCAACATGGGGATTGTCTCTCCCAGCACAGGTCCCTCCAGCTGAGAGATTCTGCACCCAGTGACTGACCCAAGGAGGGAACCAACCTTAGGACAAGAAAAGTCTCAGGTCAACCAGCTCACATAGACCTGCACCTTGCCTACACCTGTTTGCTTAATCTTTCAGGAAGTGTCCCCAAGATCACTGAGAAGCAAACACTTCAGCTAGTTTATCTCAGGTCTGTTTCCAGAGAACCTAATGTGAGATAGGTGTTCAGCTTAATCAAGTACGAAAGAAATACAAATGAAAGCAATGAGATGTCCTTTTGCCCAGAAATTTATATATATATATATATATATATATGTTTGGGGTTTTTTTGTACCAGGCATTGAACTCGGGACCTTGTGCTTGCAAGGCAGGTGGTGGAACCACTGAGCTAAATCCCAGGCCCAAAAATATATATTTTTAAATAATACCTAATAGATTTTTTACTTTTAAAAGAATTATTTTAATTGAACAAATTTATGGGTTACAGTATGATAATTTGATACATGTATACAGACTGTGATGATTAAATCAAGGTAGTTAATATTTCCATCTCCTTAAACTTTTTTTAAAATGTGGTTAATATATAATAATTGTACATGTTTATGGGCACAGTGTGATATTTCAATATATGTATACAAAGTGTACTGATCAAATCATGGTAATTAACATTTGTGCTTGGAGCCTTCAAGCTCCTCTCTTCTGTTTATTCATAAAATAGATAATAGCATTGTAGTTCTTAATGCTCACTGTTTATTAAGGAAATGGGCCCTTTCCTATCAGTCTAATAAGATGCACATTGGCATAACCTTTTTAAAGGACAATTTAGCAGCATGTGTTAAACTCATATGAGTTCATCCTCTGGTCCTTCTAATTCTAAACACTTCCTGTCATAGAAATATTTACCAATAATGTGATTTTCACTTTAGACATGCTAAGTTTGAGGAGAACACAATGAATGAGTCTAGATGTACATGTAAAGTGGAATTATTTAGTAAATTAAGATATAGGCATACTGTTCAGCCACTCTAAATCTTTTTATGGAATATTAAAAATGAGAAAATATTCACAAGGCTTTAACCTTAATAAATGGCTAACAAAATAACAAGTACAGTATAAGCTCCATTTTTACCATTGACATGGGAGGAGACTGCTGGAGTTTGGATTGGGAACGTCCCCCAAAGCCCTAAGTGTTAAAAAAAAAAAAAAAAAGCTTTATGCCCAATTTGAGGTGCTATAGAAAGGTGGTGGAATCTTTAAGAGGTGGGGCCTGGTGTATGACTTTAGATCACTGGGAGCGTGACCTTGGAGGGGACTGTGGGACCCTGGTCTCTTTTTCTTTTGCCTCAGAGCCATAAGTTGAACAGTTTCTTCTGCCACATGCTCCTCTGTCATGATGCATTGAGCCACCATAGCCCAAAAAGCAATGGGGACAATGGACAATGGACTGAAACCTCTGAAACCTTTTCTCTTATTAAGTTGATTTGTCTCAGATCTTTTAGCCTGCATGTACATTGTCCCTTGGCTGAAGTGCAATTTAAAATTTAAATAACAACGTGAGTTTTTTTATGCTCATAGGGAGGATAGATATATACTCTCTATTGTACCACAGTCCCTGCCACTCTCTATTGTCCATGTGTTTCCTTTCCTAATTCATGAAAACATTGTTTGGGATTCAGATTTTAAAGCTGGAAGTAAAAGAAAAAAAAGCAATTTAGAGAAAAATATCTTTAATGCAGTAAAACACTTCAATGGGCTACTTTGGTTGTGGAAAGAGAGTGTAAAGGCAGGTTAATTTTTTAAACTTGAGTAAGTATATAGATGTTGGCACCATTCACTGCAATGGGAACAGTAAACAAGAAAGTGATTTCAGGGGCGGGGCGGGTGATGACTTCAAAAGGAGATGTTAAGTCAGATACACTTGTGGGATACTCATCTCAAGATGCCCAGTGTGAAGTAGGTTCTCTAGACTTAAACTTTGGAATGGATATGGTAGCTGCAGCTTTCAGAATGATTAAAATCATCACACATGCACATAATGTTAATAGAGGACATAGGCTCATACCCTGGGAAATGTTATCTTTCAACTCTCGTTACTTGACCAACAACAGCTGCAAAACTCCCTCCTTCTCAAGGAACTCTCTTCCTGAGATTTCAGAAGTAACTCTCTCTTGCGTTCTCTTCCTGAGTAGTAAAAGTTTAGAAAAGTTCAGAGGGGCTAATAAAAGAGAATGCTTCAAAATGCAGCTAATGCTCCACTAATAACACAGCAAAAGAAAGAGAGTTAAGGATTTTCAAAAGTATCCTTTGAATGTAGCAATAACCTGGTTTTTTGCAACCTTTGAAAGAATTGTGAGGGAGTAAAAGCTATCAGAAATTTGAGGAGAGACTGGGAGGTGAGGAAAGGTAATAGCATGTAAAGACAACTTCTTCAAAATGTAAATGAATAGCTTCATATAAATTTTGCAGGAGAACATCATAGTCATATGCACACATTAATGTTTGAGTGTGTATGTATGTGTATGTTCCATGTAATGGCTAAGAAAAAGATCAGCAAACTTCTTCTATAAAGGGCTGGTAAAAATTATTTTAGGCTTTGTGGATCACATTATCTATGTCATAACTGCTTTTCCTTGCCATTGTAGAGTTTTTACATCACTTTAATTTCTCTCATGCATCTCTTTAGAACAGTGGTTCTTGAAGCTTTTCCTTGCATCAGAATCAACTAGATGGCTTGTTAAAATAGATAGCTGAGCATCTCCTTGAGAATTCTAGGGTAAGGGACTAAGAATGTGTATTTCTAACAAATTCCCCAGGATGCTAATGCTACTGGTGCAGGAAGTATACTTGGGTGCCCACTGTCCTAAGTTTCAGCTATGAGTGTTAGATGTCTCATTAAGACTGGAGTCATTAATTTAAAAAAAAACAGAACAAAACAGAACATGTTTTTGTTTCTTTTAAGGCTAATTTCACCAACTCAGGCAACTTCTTACAGCTCAGCACACACAAAACATAATGCTGTTGCCTTCCCATATAAAATCATCAACCAGCAGGGGTAGGGCTGATATTTAAATATTTACATTAGACATTTTTCTTCCCAGTAATAGACAAGAAGGTCTCAGCTGCAAAAACAGAAAAGGATCATTTAAATATTTCAATTCAGTGGTGTGCTGATAAATGTTTAATAACTGTCTTGGAGGGGTGTGGGAGATGTTAATTTGTAGTAGTTGTCAATTTCTGTTATGTAAACACTCAACATAGAACAACAGAGTTCTGGCTGACAAGGAGATGTCTCTAAATGCAGTGTTGGGAAAGACGTGCAACATCAACTTTCGCAAATGAAGGTAAGCAGGTTCCAGCCCAGAACTGTTGTCCATATCCTCTGCATTCCCAGGAAGACAGTGGAGGGCAGGAAAATCCCTGCCGCTAGCTCTCAGTGCTTCATTCGGTGGCTCAGCCCCAGGCCTGCCTGGTCTTCACAGTGGACTATGAATCACTCAGATGAAGCATGCTGAGACTAGGCGAGTGGCTCTTGTGAAAATCTACTTAAATTGTACAGCCACACCAAACCTATCCCAGGGGCCCTTCTTTCTCACCCACTCATTGCATCAGAGCAAGCACCAGTGGGTTCTAGATCCTTTTCATTTGGATGGCAGGCACTGAGTCAGTCCTTTGCACCTCTGAGGAAGAACAGCCTCATGCTCTGTGGCAGTGTTTCTCTTGGATCTAGCCACCTGGGTTTCAGAAAAGGGTAGAGCAGAGCTCTCAACCCAGCTGCTCACTTCAATCAATCGCATGGGAAGTGTTTGTTTTTTTAATACAGTCATGAGCACTTAACAACAGTGATACATTCTGAAAAATGTGTTGTTAGGCAGTTTCTTCATTGCACATTTTGTCAATGTACTTATTTACACAAACTGAGATGGTCCTAAGACTACAAGATAATATTACCTGGTTTATAACTGTACATTAAAACAACACCAACCCCAGAACTTCTGATTAAATTACTCTGGAGTGAAGAGTGTGCTAGAGTATTTTTAATGGATGTTTTTATGTGCAACTAGGATTGAAAACCTCTGAGATGGGATAGTGCTATTGACCTTCTGTCCAAAGGACTTAGTTCTGAACCTCACTTGAAAGATGGAAAAACTGAAACCCAGACAGAGAGATTTGCCCACAATAATGGATCTAGTTAACTGCACAAATTGACTTCGAATCTGCACCTTGTGACTTTTAGTCTAGAGATCTTTCTAGTGTCCCACATTGATCTTTGTGATCCAAAAGGCAATGACACTAAAGTCATTTGGCCTGCTTGAATGTTCCTATGACAAAGGCTTGAGTACTCGGGTACTCAATCCAGAGCCATTTATTTCCATAAGGAAGTTCCTAATGTTTATATGAGAGGTACACTAACAAAGTTTAATATTTCTCCCCACATTCATCAATAGTAAGCTATCTTCAAAACATCTTTTCTCCCTCAATGTAAGAGAAACTGTTATCTTGGTATACTCACAGATACAAAAAAAAAAAAAGATTATATTTGCTTTTAAGTTACTAAATGCACCATGCAAGTCTGTAATTGACCATGAGAGTGTCAGGAAAATATGATCTATCCTCTATAAATCAGCAAAATTTAAACAGGCTCTCTAATCGTAAATGCCGATCCTGGCAGTGTCCAAAAAGGCCCATGTTTATAAATTGTTCCCTGATGTTTTAAGTAAGTGCACAAACACAAATCATACTAAGGACTTCAGAAAAGACTTAGCTGTGTGGCAATTTATTATAAGCAGTGTAATTTTCATCAGTCAGGCAACCATAGACTGTAATTATCTCTCTACCAAAAGAGTTACAATTGCTTTCATTACATTTTCCTAGCCATGTGCACCTCAGGATTGCCACAGAGACACTGGATGGAAAATGCACTTATTTATTGTTAGTCCTCTTAATGGCTTGTTACTTAGTTTCTAAAGATGCTATCAAGTCACTTGCTTTCCCTACTCCTCCTCTACCCCCACTGGTGGCATTTATAGAAGATTAAAGAGACACAAAACTTGAAAACCCTATGCTCATGTGGATCATCCCAAAACTGCAGAGCATCCACAGATAAGCAACTCTGGTCAAGGAGTCCCTGATAGGGTGGATAAAGTTCAAATGCTGAAGATTAATTAAAACCACACATCACTGAGCACAACTACTAGCCTTGTGGTCACAACTGAAAAGAAACCACATTTTGTTCCTTATAGTTAGAGCTGTATGAGAACACTGAAAGAACTCAATAAGTGACCTCCAATCCTGACTCCCACGTGGGTGGATGTACTACTTAGAGGGCATTGTCACACCTTGGGACTGGAAACATGCAAGAGGCAGGAGACATTTTTATTTCTCTCCTAGCCCGTTACCTCCTGACAGGTGAAAGAGAAGACTAGAATCAGAATGGTGAATTTGGAAGGTGGGAATGGATAGATTGAGGGTTGAAACTATGTCTGTACAGTGATGAATGAGTTTTATCAGGCCAAAGCAGTCTTTCAGTCATTGATGAAGGGTCTGCCTCTTGTTTAGAGAAAGGGACAACTCGAGGTCACATGCCACAGAAATTTCCCCAGGGATCTGTGTCATGCTTGCAGCCTTGAAACTCAGTAGCTAAGACTTTGAGCAAGCTGCTTAACCTCTGTGAACCTCTGCTCCCTTAAGGCCTGGCAATGGGAGTCAAGACATGGTTCTCTCAGCTGTCAGGTCAAATTTGGAGCACATAAGAAAAAGAAGAGGCCACATACAAATACCAGGAGAATTTTCTTTCTATGTCCACATCTTTGCTTTCCTTATTTAAATCTGTGTCACTACATACAGAAGTAACAGCCACACTTAGGAACTCCTCATTGATATTGTTGAGAAAAGGAAGGACAAACTAAATAGTCTAGAACTACAGAATGCTAAATCTTTAAATCACGGAAGTATGTAAGCAATATTGCCCTCCCTACTGTTCTTATTTTATAATATGAACAAAGTCCCAGAGAAGTTGAATAATATATCTGAGTCACAGAGGTGCTTAATCACCAGTACTCCAACAATCAGTCCAGACTCTTTCCTACCAAGTCACCCCTCCCTGGTACATTTGCCTGAGTGAACAGCCTGCTGTAAAGAATGTCATCCACCTGACATTGCCCCTGAACATCACAAGGTACTGATCTTCTCAAGCATGTACTGGCATCAGTTTAGAATGAAGAACTAGTAAATGTTAGCAAAATCTGAGTGCTAAGTCTTCCTTCCAGAGTCCTCTTAGAATCAGTCTATGATATGGGTGTAGGTATAAAATCACACTTCTGGTACTATGCCAGCCACATAGCATAAGCAGTGACTTATCTTGTGTGTCCACCTTGGGCTCAGATGCTGGGAAGCTTAGGAGTGATCTCACACCTCTTTGACCCACTTCCCATGAGAGTGGAGGACAGGCAGTATATTATTCCACCCCAGTGACGCCACATTGGTAGTGGGCTGTCAATGGCACAACTAGTTAAAATGAATACAAAACGTTCATCAAGGACAGCTAGACATAAACTAATATTGTATAATTCTGGTTCATTGAAAGTAAAAATTTCTGCTTTGTATGATTTGTCGAATGGAAGAGCTCTTGCTGTTGGATATATCTGTCACTGCTACAGAAATCTTATACCCTTCATTTCCTCCCATTTGCATGCATTTCACAAATGGCCACATCATTTTGTCAAATTGTAGAGCCACTTGGAAATTGGAAGTAGAGTTTTGCATAATCATTCATGTCATGCCTGTGACACTCTCTGTGATTATATATAATGGTCTCTGAGGAGTCACTATGCAGGGGAATGCTACCTGGGCCACCTTAAGCCAAGTCTCATTACAACTATTTTATCTAGAGTGAAATATTGAGGAAAACTGGCTCTATCAGTACAGAGCCCCTGTATAGACAAGCAGGAAGCTCAACTTAGTAGACTCATCTAAAATTAACCTTCTTAAAAATCATTTCAATTAAATTGATCTGTGTCTAGACATAAAGGTCTTATTTCACTAGCAGAAAAAATTTAACTTTTGTTTCAGGCAGTTTATGTTTATCTTTGGAGACAAGAATTTAATCATTTCTTAAGAATAAAAAGATGTGATTAATGGTAGGTACTGGGTAACACATATGTAGAAATTCATTGCTATTGTCTCTATTTCTCTGAGTAATTAACATTTTTCATATTAAAGCTTTTTTAAATAAAACCTAGGGTATTTGCTTGTATTTTTCAAATGTTTGACCAGTGTTGAATTCCAGGATACATAAGAAAATAAATACATCCCAAGAGATTCCAAAGAAGTAAAATTTCTAGAAACATGAGGGGATGAAAGGATAGGGCATTTGTGCCTCATTGTCAGGTCTAACCTCATAGTGGTGGTAAGTGCCAAGGAAAGAGGTGAGATGGTATATCAGGGTGCATGAGTTTTATACAGTCTTTCTCAGAAACCTCCCTTAGTAATGGAGATGCAAAATGAATTGCATACATCTGGAAGTAGCATAGGAGTTATAGAAATAGCTGCTAGATTTCCTCCAGTGAGGGTGGCTGGCTCCTCTGTCAAAGATGAGGTAGCTGACTATGTCTGGAGTTGTTTCTACATCATCTAATCTATTCCACTGATCCTCAGGTCTGTTTCTTTGCCAGTACCATGCTGTTTTTATCACAGTAGTTTTGCAGTATAGTTTCATGTTGGGGATTGTGATACCCCCTGCCATGTCTCTGTTGCCTAGAATTGCTTTTGCTATTCTAGATCTCTTCTGGTTCCAAATGAATTTTTGGATTGTTTTCTCTAGTTCTGTGAAATATATTGTTGGAATTTCAATCAACATTGCATTAAATCTATATAGCAGTTTTGGAAGTATGGCCATTTTCACTATATTGGTTCTTCCTACCCAGGAACAAGGGATGTCTTTCCATTTTCTTATATCCTCTTCCATCTCTTTTTTCAGTGCTGTAGTTTTCAGCGTAGAGGTCTTTTGCTTCCTTTGTTAGATTGATTCCTAGGTATTTCAGTTTTTTGGATGCTATTGTAAAAGGAATTGTTTCCCTAATTTCTCTCTCAGTGAGTCTGTTATTTGTGTACAAGAAAGCTATTATTTTCTGAGTGTTGACATTTTATCCAGTTACTCTACTGAATCTGTCAATTAAGTCTAGAGGTCATTTGGAGGAGTTTTTTGGGTCTTCTATGTAAAGTATCGTATCATCAGCAAATAATGACAGTTTTACTTCTTTCTTTCCTATCTTTATTCCTTTTATTTCTTTCTCTTTTCTAATTCCTGTGTCTAATGTTTCCAGAACTATACTGAACAGGAGTGGTGATAGTGGGCATCCTTGTCTTGTTCCTGATTTTAGCATGAAAGTTTTCAGTTTTTGACTATTTGGTATGATGTTGGCTGATGGTTTTTCATAGAAAGATAGGCTATTTAATAAATGGTGTTGAAAAAACTGGATTTCAACCTGTCAAAGATTAAAACTAGACCCATATCTATCACCATGCACTAAAATAAGATCAAAGTGGATTAAAGATCTAAATATTAAAACAGAACCACTAAACTTGCTGGAAGATAAGTTAGGTAGAACTCTTGAAAACATTGGCATAGGAAAAGACTTTATGAACAAAACTTCAGTAGCACGGGAACTAGCACAAACAATCAATAACTGAGATTTCATCTTATTATAAAGCTTCTACACTGCAAGAGAAACCACCAACAGAGCTAAAAGGCAACCTATAAAGTGGGAAAAAGTTTTTACCAGTTGTAACTCAGACAAAGGTCTATTATCTAGAATATATAAAGAACTTAAAAATCAGACCCCCTCAAATTTACAGACCCAATGCAAAAATGGGTATCTGAAATGAACAGACATTTCTCACACAAAGAAGTAAAAACATCAACATCACAGGTTATTTGAGAGATGCAGATGAAAACAACACTGAGATTCCACCTCACCCCAGAAAGAATGCCTGCTATCAAGAAATCAACCAATAACAAATGCTGGTGGGGGTGTGGAGAAAAAGGAACCCTTCTCCATTATTGGTGGGATGTAGACTGGTGCAACCACTGTGGAAATTAGTATGGAGATACCTCAAAGAACTAGGACTACAGGTCCCATTTGACCCAGCTATTCCTCTACTGGGAATCTTCCCCAAAGAATTAAAAGAATCATACCACAGCAATATATGTGCACCTATGTTTATAGCAGCACAGTTTGTAATAGCTAAAGCTTGGAAACAGCCCAAGTGCCCATCGACTGGAAACTGGATAAAGAAGATGTGGTTTTTTTATAAAATGGAGTACTACTCAGCCATAAAGAATGAGAAACTAGAGACATTTATAGCTAAATGGATGCATATTGAGGCCATACTCTTAAGTGAAATAAATAGGACACATGTGTAAATACCGAATAGTTTCTCTAGTGTGAGAAACTGAAAGTGTAAATAAGGATGAAAATGATTAAAATGAATAATTGATAATTTGAAATAGGAAAAGGTCCAAGGGTTTGGGGGTGGTGGGAGGGGAAGGGGAAAGGGAAGAAGAGAAAGGAAAAATTATGAGAAAGAAAAAAGAAAGGAATCAAAGTCTGTGTAAATAGGGAAGGGTGGAGGGGGTGAAGGGTGCACAGGTAATCGGAGAAAAAATAAGAACTAAGATACATCATGTTCAGGTACAAACACCCAATGATAAATGTAAATGTATTGTATACCTAAAATGTACCAATAAAAGAATTTAAGGGAAAAAGAAAGAAATAGCTGCTAGACCAGAAAAAGCCATGCAAGGCAATAAGAAACAGTCTCAGCAAATGTTGTATAGCCAGGTGACATTAACAGCACGATGTGCCAGCACCTCAATATATCCCCAAGAAATGAGAAAAATATTCCTGAATCGATAAGCATTGTATTTCCAATAGCCAGGGTGTAGAAACTGAACAAATCAAGTTACAGAAAAATAAAATTACATTTATCATGTACTTGAGTATGTAGACTTGGATTAATCTCTGCTTCCTGTGCCTGCACAGGAAGCCACCATATCGCCACATTTTAAATGCTACTTTATTCTCAAGCCACTGTCTAAAAATCACCTCTACCAGTACTCTTCTCTGAAAACTTAATTGCTATTCAATTCTTCTTTCTCTCCCCTCCTGATTTCTATAGCATTCTTCTAGCTGCCTTGCTCACTCTTGTGATAAACTTACCATTCCATAGACTGTAAATCCTTTGAGAGCTGGGATTACATTGTATGCTTTTACAGTTTCCTGGGCTCAGTTTAAGACCCATCTTTAGAGTGCCACCTTGTCTAGTGAATACAGTCTGTAACATCCTCCTGTCTGACTTTTTTAATGTTCACATCAAAGTTAACACATTGGGATAGTCTTGTTATTGGGCCTATTTGAGATTGTGTTATGATGGGCCATAATATCTTAATGCTAATGAAATGACAGCAAGAACAATGCCTGAGACACTGTGGGAAGGGAGGTTTGCAAACACTGTCATCTTTCCATTGCTACTCCTGTTCTTGGCCCTTGTCATTCCTATTCTGGAGGTGAGAAAAACTCTATGTAGATACAGATTTAATTTATGATGATTTTATTTCAATTTAATTTAGGATAGTTAGAATGTTTTGACATCACAATAGTGTTGAAAGGATATACGTTCAATAGAAACCATACTTTGTGCAATTTTTATCTTTGGGAGAAAGACATGTAGCATGATCTTCTCACATGATGCTAGGCAGTGGCAGAGCGCTGCATTTATAAGAATGCCCTGTGATCAAGCCCACTTTCTATAGCACTGTGTTGCTAAGTTATGATTGGAAGGCTAGGTGTAGCAAATGCATTTTTACTTAGGATATTTTCAATTAATGCTGGGTGTGTTAGGATGCATCCCCATCGAATGTCAAGGAGTATCTGTATTTCCTTTTTAGCCTCCCTTGCATCTAGGAGTAGATAAGAGACACCAGCTTGGTTAATAAGATGGAAGAAGAGCTTCCTGGGGACTTCTGATATGGCTTTTACTTTTCCCAAGAATGAAAACAAATGTTACAGGCAAGCCTCTTCTCCTTTATCCTACCTAGCTAGTTACCTAAAGTTGGGATAACTACCTTGTGATCATGCAGACAAACCAAAGGGATAATAGAATTGCTGGGCCTGATGTCACTGAGCTGGTGAACCAAAGTTAACAACCACATATGCACAGACACTTTCCTGTGTGAGAAAACACACTTTCATTTGATTAAATCACTGTTGATGAGAATTTCTCTTACTTGCTACCAAAAGTATCCTACCACAGAAGATTTCATAGATTTAAGGGCATCCTAAAAGTACATAGAAGATTTTTTTAAAAAGATGGTGGCATGACAAAGAGAGTTTAACATAATCTCTAGAAAACTGATTGAAAATGCCAAAAGAAATAGCAAAAGGGGAGGAAACCCATTATGATTGGGATCCAAAATGTCCCCCAAAAGACTCATTGTGTTGAATGTTTGGTTGCTTGCTGATGGGCTTTGGGGAAGTAATTGGGTCACCAAGCCTCTAACTTCATCTGGTGGATTAACTCATTGATTAGTTCATTAGCCGAATGGGGTGTTAAGAAGCGGAGGCGAAGTGGAGAAAGTAGGTTACTGGGGGCATGCTTTTGAAGGATATACTTTGTCCTTGCCCTTTCCTCTCTGGCCCTTTCCTTCTGTCTTTCTGCTTCCGGGGTCCCATTAGGTAAACAGCTTATTTCTGCCACATCCTTCTGCCATGATGTTTTCCTTGCCAGAGACCCACAGCAGTTGAGTATGGATTAAAACTTTTGAAACCATGAGCCAAAACAAATCTTTCCTCCCTTTAAGTTGATTTTCTCAGATATTTTGTCACAATGATGGAAAACTAACACGAAGCCTTTATTAGTACTGCACTTCAGACAACTTGTTCTTCACATTTCATAGAGTTTCAACTCAATGTAGTACTGTTCAGAAGAGACTAGATTGAAATAAGTTGCTGTGGGCAATGTTCACCTTCTCTTTCCGCAAAAGAGTATCATGGTCTAGCAACTAAGGAAAAAAAAAAAAAAAGAAAGAAAAAACTCTTGACAAGACCTCACTGCAGAAATTCTATAATTTACAGGAGCAGGAGTGAGCCATAAAGGAAACGGGCAGTAGTAGATGAGACAGAGATTTTTTAAAAGAACTAGGAAAAAGGATATCAATCGATGTTAAGTGAAATAAATCAGAAACACAAACTTAAATATCGTATTGTATCTCTCATTTGAGTGAGGCAAAACAGAAATAAGGCAAAGTAATGGATTTGTAGAAGGAAAGAGGCAGACAGATCCTTTGCAAATGGACAGGGTTCCAGGAGACTGCGGGCAAGGGGAGGAGCAAGGGGTGGGGGAAAGGGAGTAAGATTTAGGATGAGTCATGTATATGTGTCAAGTACCCACAATGAATGTAAACATTACAGGTCATAAGCACGAACTGAAAATAATAAGACTAACAGTAAGAATAAAAACGGGAAAAAGATGTAGAGATAGAGGAAGGGAAGTAGGCGGGAAAAGCAAGAGCGTTGCAAAGAGAATGGAGTTATGTTATGTATATGCACCTATTCCCTAAGATCCATGTAAACTTCATGTACTGCAAATATGTACTAATAAAATAAAATTTTTTACAAAACATACCAGGCTAGCTGGACATAGTGGTGTGTGCATATCATCACAGCTATTCATGAAGTTGAAGCAAAAAGATCACTTAGGTCCAGGAGTTCAAGGTCAGCCTGGACAAAGCAGCGAGATTCCATCTCAAACAGATAGATAGATAGATAGATAGAAAGATAGATAGATATCATATAATTTAGTTGTGAACTTAAATAGAAATTAAAACTCCATTATTTAAAGAATAATACTCTTTATTGGGAAATCTCTACATGTATAATTGCTTAGAAAATATTCTATATTATGATAGAGCTCCACAAACTAAATTTGTCAAAATTTATAGAAAAAACTACTAAACAAGATTTTTTATTGTGAGTTATACTTCACTAAGGAAAAAAAGTCTACCCATAAGATCTAAGCCTTAAAGAAAAAAGAAATCCAGAAAGATTAATAATAATAAAGAGATTGAAAAAGGCACATGAAGAATATGCAAACAAAAAGAAAACAGAGATTGTAAATAATATTAGGAAAATTACAATCTAAATTTAAAAGAAAAAAAAAAGAAAATTAAGTGCAGCAAATAAATCCTTATGAACTTAAAGCTCTAGTGACAATCATTTTGAGAAAAAAACAATAAATTGATAACAAAGATTAAGTGGGCTGAAAACAAGATTATAAAGACGTTTAATGATGTAATCAATAAGGTCAAATTTATTTACCATTTATCAAATTCTGAAAATGAGTTACAGAACTTTCACTAAGGATATATAAATATTGATCATGCATTGGAGGCATCATTCAGCAAGTGAAGTCTCAAATATTTTAAAGCCAGCTCTGTTTTCTGTTTACCATACCATGAAACCCAAACTTTGTTTTTCAGTACTGGGGACTGAACTAAGGACTTTCACACTGACCTACATTCCTCAGTCCTTTTTTTGTGTTGAGACAGGCTCTCATTAAGTTGCCCAGGCTGGGTTCAAACTTGTGATCCTCCTGCTTCTGCCTCCCATAGTGTTGGAACTATTGGTGCATGCCACCATGCCAGGCTATACCCAATATTTTTAATAAGCATATTCGTTAAAACCACTTGGAAATGTGAGAAGGGAAAGAAAAGCAGTTCATGTAAACTCTTGGATGTCAAGTGTGGTTGCGCAGTCTTGTAATCTCAGCATTCTGAGATGCTGAGAGGTAGTAGGATCACAAATTAGTGTCAACTTAGTGAGACTTTGTCTCAAAATTAAAAATTAAAAGGGCTGGGCAAGTAGTTCAGTATTCCTCAAGTTCAATTCCCACTACCTCCCTCCAAAATCAGTCAAAAAGGTACAATAAAAACTATAACTATTAAATATTAGAAAAATCCTTCTAATATGAAGACTGCATATTAAGCCTTTCTATACCTGCTGACACTACAGAGAAAAATTTCTAACTTTCATATGCTTGCCTTACAAAATTATACTAAATTTTATATGTATATATATATATATATATATATAAAATGCCATCCCCTAAGGGAATTGGGATAAAGAAGTAACAAGACAAATCAGATGGAAGGAAGGAAGGAAAAGAGAGAGAAAGGGAGAAAGAGAAATGAGAGAGAAAGAGAAAGAGAGAAGGAAGGAAGGAAAGCAAGGAAAGAAAGAAAGAAAGAAAGAAAGAAAGAAAGAAAGAAAGAAAGAAAGAAAGAAAGAAAGGAAGGAAGGAAGGAAGGAAGGCAGGCGGGCAGAGGGAGGGAAAGGAGAGTGAGAGGAAGGATAGAGAGAAACAATGAAACAATGACCTAAAAATGATAAAAGTAGAAATCTTTGAGTTAGAGAACAGAGAAAAACCAAACTTGATAACTAAGAAATATCAATTTCATATACAAGCAGACTAACCTTTTCTATAAATGGCCAGACAGTAAATATCTAAGCCATGGAGGATCTCTCTCACGTATTCTTTTTTTTTTTTTCTCTCACTTGTTAACAACATTTAAGAAATGTGAACACTGTTCTTAGCTCCTAGGACATACAAAAACAAGCCATGACCCACATCTGGCCAACTGGCTACAGTGCTCCACTTCCTAGTGCTCCTCAACGCTGGCTGAACATTAAAACTGTAAAGTATGGTTTAAAAAATCCTATGCCTGAGCCCCACCCTACACCAATTAAATTTAAATCTCTGTGTTGACACTGAGCAATAGTGGCTTTGCAAGGCGCTCCAGCCAGTCCAGGGCCAGCCATAGCAGAAAGCTGTGGCTACAGACTATAAGATATCAATGTGTGGTCCTATGTCTACAGCTCAGCATCCCATGGGAACTTGGGCAAAATGCACATTCTTGGGTCCCACCAAGAAATAATGAATTAGAAATTCTAGGATAAGGTCAGCCATGGTTTAACAAGCCCTCTGGTTGATTCTTGACACCACAGTAAAAGTTGAGAAGCACTGTCACAGACACACCTGTAGACAAAGTTAACCAAGAGATGTGTCTTCCAAGAAGACTTGATCCTAAGTACTACATTTTCTGGTTTGCAAAATTACTACAGAAATAACAAAATAAATCATGTCACAATCAATCCCCAGTAACAAAAAAAACAAAAAGAGAAAAACCAAATCATATCACAAGCAGGCAAGCACAAAGAACCCCCAGCATAAAACCTGAAAATGCATTTTTAACAAATGCCTCAGGTGAATTGTTATGATTTTTTTTAAAAAACTAAGAAATATTAATAAAGAAAAATACACACACACATAAGAAAAAAAGTGATAGGAAACCACAGACTCAGATTTGAGTTTTGAAATTCTTAGAAATAAGTGTATAACTGAATCTAATAAATTTGAATTATCTCAAAGACTTACCCCTCACCAATCCCCAAGTAGCTCAGAATGTTTTAAACAATTTATTTTTGACTTTGAGAAACAGAAAATTTCCATGTAGAGAGTCTAAACTAAAGCTGAGAATCAGGCTACTGGAATTACCTTTATCAAAATTAGAATCTGTCAGTGTCAAGGTTAAGCAAATAACTTGAGGCTTCAGTCCGGAGAGAACCCGAACAATAAACAATACAAATGATGTTGTAGAACCAACTAGGTGTCACAGAAAGGCAGAATTTTATGAGAAATTGATCTTTTATTTTTGCTTAAATTCTTTTATTGGCACATTTTAGGCATACAATACATTTACATTTATCATTGGGTGCTTGTACCTGTACATGATGTAACTTGATTCTTCTTTTTTCCCCATTACCTGTGCTCCCTTCCCTATTTACATACTTTGTTTCCATTTTTTTCTTTTCTCGTAATTTTTCCTTTCTCTTCTTTCCTTTCCCCTTTTCCTCCCACTTCCCCTAACCCTCTATTTTTGATGTGAACTAATCATTTACAACTATTTTAAGGAGCTGTGAGTTTAAGAGTCTGTGGAGGCTTTGGGATTGAGCACTGGCTGCATAGGAAATGAAGTCACCTGGGCTCATTTTGTGAAGGTAAGTATAGTGATGCATGATAGTAAGTACTACAGGCAGGGAAGCAATTAGGAAGCTATGATTTCATTGAGGAAAGCCAAAATAAGGCTTAGAAATGGACATGAGACAATTTTCAGTTGTAGAATTAACAAACACGGATCACTGGTTGGACGGGAAAAGAAAGAGAAAAGGACTAAAGTAAAGATCATTTGGAGTCATCTGTTGTCTGGGTAAATGATGTTATCATGAGCCAAATGGAACATAGTACATTAAGGTAGCAGCATCTAATATGAAAAGTTTCATATATATCCTTCTCTACCAACAATCCCACCAACTACTCATTTAACACTGATTTCCTCTGCATATTTATTCCCTGTTCGTTTTCTTTTTCTGCTAAGGATGTCATTCTTCTCCTGGAATTAAAATTTCAAAATCCTCTTAACACTTCCCTTTGTCTCTTCTTCTATAACATATCATTTACCAAAAATGCTCAAATTAGTTTTTTCCATAATTTGTATTATATACCCTCCCACCCCCACCCTCCCCATTCTCCAATTGACCACCATAGCTTCCCAGCTAGTTTCCTAGCATCCGTTTTTTTACTTCCTTCATGACTTCCTACCAGGCTCATCTCCCTAAACCCTCATATCTCCCCCACTATCAAACTCTCCTTTACATTTTCCATTACTTCACATCAACTCTACATCATCCAAGGACATTTTCTTAACTAACTCTAAGGTCTAGCTCTAACTTACCTTTCCAATTTTATCTCTTGATATTCCTTTTACTTGAATAAGATTATATTTCCTAAACTTATTTTTCTCAGTCTGTAACTTTGTTCATGTTTTCTCTTCTCTGTGTAAGGCCTTTCTCTTTCTTTTTCTACTGATAGGATTTGGCTGGCTGAGACAATAGGAACAACTGGGCTCCTGCCTCACATTATCCAGTAGAAGAGCCTGGACTTTTTTTGAAGTAGAAGTAGGGTTTCTAAGAACATTCAGAGGCTAAGCCCCAGTGCACAGATGCTTTCTAAGTCTTTGAATGCCTCATCATTGCTAATTTCCAACTGTTCAGGGCAAGTCAAACATCCAAGAAAGATTCAAACAACAGAGATACAGCTCCACCTCTTGATGGGCAATGTATGTCCTTGCAGTGGCCCATTGCAAAAGTGTTAACACAGGAACAGGTGGAATTTGTGGTCACTTTTCAAACTTCCACAGAAAGTAAACCATGAAGTCACTCCATGAAACTGAATTTGGAAAACACTGTGCTCAGCTACCCTGATTTGTTCATCCTCTGTCTGGATAGATGGCTTTTAGCCCACCCAAGGAATATGTAAGGAGCCAACTATGTCCAAATTTTTTCTTTTCTGTGGGCTTCCAGCTGAATAAGTTAGTAAAAGTGACTCTGTGGCCCAACTAAATAGGAATTTATCTTGCATCCCCAGTCTTGGCCATCTGTCCTAATACTGCCTATTCCTTTAAAATGTAGCATTTAGCAGATACAGACCACTGTGCCATCCACAGACCTTGGAAAGACAGGCTGCCTTTCAGTGTTGTGCTTTCTGCTGATGGTTAGAACAATTCAAAGTGGGATAATTTAAAGCTCTTATTTGATTCAAAGAATTCATTTGTCTTTTGATCCACCTTCCACTCTGACAAATGCTCCCTTTCCTATCACATTCAAACACACTCCCCCTTCAGAAGCTAGTAAGTCATCCCCTGCCAAGGAACAGATTTTCCTCATATTGCTCTATCTGTGTGATAAAAGGGTTTAATGTCCCAAGTTCACTTTTCAGTAGCTAACTCAGATATACCCAACACAGCAAAGTGCCTAAGCTTTTTCCACAGTTATTAAATTGTTATCCCTAATTCCTTCGGAGTCTCAACCTAGCAGCCATGATTCTGAGGGCACTTCCTATTAAATCTGCATTTTGCCGAGGGAGATAACACAGGCCAGCTCAACCCTGTTTACAGGGATGACAAAGGAGCTCCCACATAGTACTGAGGCTGTCAGCAATTTTACTCTCTCTAGAAGGCTGTGCATGATGGTCCCTCACCAAAGGAGGCCCAGACACATTTGCCAACTTTATCAACTTTTCTACAGCAAAGTCACTTCCGGGGCAGGACTTCAGTGTAGCCTAACAGCTCTGAGAGATAGTTGTGCTGCAGGCACAATGTGAGCATGCTGCAAGTGCAGCTAAACTTCAGGAGTCAGGAGACCTTTCCAGACATGTCTATTTGAAACCAAAGTTAAATCTGGAAGAATGAAAACTTGTGATGTATGAAAGGAGTCTCCACACTACGCACATGAATCCAGAAGGGGATATGAGGTGAAGCAATGATATACAGAAACAATACAGTCGTGCATTCTGAAAAATGTAGGTTGATTCTGTTGGCAAAACATCACACAGTGAACTTTCACAAACTGAGATGGTATAGCCCACACTACACATGGATTCTATGGCATAAGCCATTGCTCTTAGGCTACATACCTGTACTGCACACAGCAATAAAGAGACTGTAGGCACCTGAAACACAATGGTAACTATTTGTATACCTAAATATATCTAAACATAGAAGAGATACAGCAAAAATACTAAGCAGTAGGAATTTTTCATCCCCATTATAATCATATAATCATTGTATATGAAGTCCATCACTGACCAAAATGTCATGCAGCTCAGATCACGGAAATATCGCTTGTTTCTTATTTATCTCAACATTTGTCACTTCTATTTTGTGCAAGTTTTATATATAAAGACTAACCTTGAAGGTACATGGTGAGACATTTTTAACCAATGAAGGACACACTCAACTTTCCAAGTTATAAAAGAAGCTAAAGATAAGAGGCAACATGTATACATCCCGAAGTAACTTGCTTATAACCTCAGCCCCACAAACTCTAAATCCTTACTATTTACCATCCATCACCAACTAAGAAAGTAAGATGGAATAAGAAAGGTATTAGAATTATTTTATTTCTTGGATATATTGACTATTTCTTTAAATTAAACCCTATCATCCCAGGTTGCCTAAAAACTATTAGAAATTTTTCAAGAGTAAGCATAAATCAAAGTTTGGTTTGCCCAATGGTGATAATCACACCACCTCTACTACGATCAGAACTTACTCTACTTCCTAGAATGAGAGTCCTCTTCCACGAGCTTAATGTGTATTAACTCACTGACTCCTCACAAGAACCCCATGAGGCATTGTGGGAGACAGACATTAAATATTGCCCCTATGACCCTCAATTCTTGGAGTTCATATCTTTGTGTAATTTCCTCCCAAACTCTACATGCAGCAGGACCTATGATTTGCTTCTAACCAGTAGAATACAGCAGAGGTGAACTGATTACATGTATGTGACTATGTGATCACATTACATAATACTGTGGCTCCCAACTCACTGGAGTGTCTCTTTTTTCCAGGCTGCTTTTCAGAAACCAAGTGACCATATTGGACACTTATGAGGTAAGACACTGAGGGTGGCCAAAAACCAACAAGAAAAAGAGGCCACTAGTCCTACAACCTCAAGGAAATATGTTTGCTTCCAAGTGAGCTTGCAAGTGGATCTTCCCCCAGTTGAGGCTCAAACTAACTTCAGCCCTACAGAGGACCGACCCAGGACAGCTATGCCCAAACTCTTAACCCACAAACACTATGAGATAATAAATGTGTGTTGTTTCAAGTTCTAGGTTTATGGTAATAGATAAGTAATAGACAAGTAAAACAAGTATGTATACTTCTCACCTATGTTAGAGGTGCAAGCTTAAATAGATTGTGTAGTTCACACTGTTAATAAAAGGCAGGGCTAGGATTTAAATCCAGGTGCAGTGGTACCTCACTTTACAAACTTAATTTGTTTTATGACTTAGGGGAAGATGAATGCATTTGTTTGTGTGGGGAAGATAGCTATGGTAGTATTTGTCACCTGATGTGGACTTTATGAACAGAAGCAAAATTTTGCCAAACATTTTTGTTTGTGAACCGAATTGTTAACAAACAGAAGTATGTGTGTATCAAGGTATTACTGTGTCTGATTCTAGAATATCAATCTCAACTACTACCTTTTCCTGCATATATTATACTTACGTGCTCACCATACATTGCTATTTTCTCACTCCCCCTCTCTTCAGGGTAGGGCCCCCTATCCTGAGGGCACTGTTATGGTTTGTCCTCCAGGGATTTGTGGAATGGAAGATGGGTCTCTGATGTAGAAATTGGGAGGGAGTGGGGCCTTTAAGAAGTTGAGCCTAGTGTAAACTGGTTAGGTTACTGGAGGTATCAGCCTTGGAAGGTATTAATGCTGGTCTCCTAGAATGAATTATTTCCCACGAGAATGGATTGTTATAAAAAGTGAGTCTGATCACTGAGAGAGAAATAGGACAAACAATTCCTTTCACAATAGCATCCAAAAAACTGAAATGTCTAGGAATCAACCTAACAAAAGAAATCAAAGACCCCTTCTCTGAAAACTATAGCATTTTGAAAAGAGAGATTGAAGATGATATCAGAAAATAGAAAGACGTCCCTTGCTCCTGAGTAGGAAGGATCAACATAGTAAAATGGCCATATTTCCAAAACTGCTATATAGACTCAATGCAATCCCAATTGAAATCCCAGAAGCATACTTCATGGACCTTGAGAAAACAATTCAAAAATTCATTTGGAACAAGAAGAGACCCAGAATAGCAAAAGCAATTCTAGGTAACAGAGACATGGCAGGGGGGATTTCAACCCCAAACTTGAAACTATGCCACAAAGCTACTGCGATAAAAAAAAAAAAAAGCATAGTACTGGCAAAGAAATAGACTTGAGGACCAGTGGAACAGATTAGAAGATGCGGAAACAACTCCAGACACACTCAGCCACCTCATCTTTGACAAAAGAGTCAAATACCCTCACTGGAGGAAAGATAGCCTCTTTAATAAATGGTGCTGGAGAAATTGGATTTCAACTTGCCAAAGACTAAAACTAGGCCTATATCTCTCACCATGCACTAAGCTAAAATCAAAATGGATTAAAGATCTAAATATTAAAACAGAAACACTGAACCGGCTGGAACAGAGGTTAGGTAAAACTCTTGAAGACATTGGTGTAGGAAAAGATTTTATGAACAAAACCTCAGTTGCCCATGGACTAGTACAAATAATCAACAAATGGGATCTCTTCTTACTAAAAAGCTTCTTCACAATAAGGGAAACCACCAGCAGTGTGAAAAGACAAGCCACAATGTGGGAAAAAATCTTCACCAGCGCTCCCTCAGACAAAGGTCTACTATCTCGAAACTATAAAGAACTTAAAAAAATCAGACCTCCCAAATTTAAAAACCCAATCTGAAAATGGGCATCTGAAATGAACAGACATTTCTCACACAAAGAAGTAGAAATAGCAAAGAAACATATAAAAAAAATGTTCAACATCACTGGTCATTCGAGAGATGCAAATGAAAACAATCCTGAGATTCCACCTCAGCCCAGAAACAATGGCTGCTATCAAGAAATCAACCAATAAAAACTGCTGGCAGGGATGTGGGGAAAGAGGAACCCTGCTCCACTGCTGGTGGGAGTGTAGACTGGTGCAACCGCTGTGGAAATTAGTATGGAGATACCTCAAAGAACTAGGACTAGAAGTCCCATTTGACCCAGCTATTCCCCTGCTGGGTATTTTCCCCAAAGAATTAAAAGAATCATACCACAGTGATATATGTGCACCCATATTCACAGCAGCACAATTTGTAATAGCTAAAACTTGGAAACAGCCCAAATGCCCATCAACTGGAGACTGGATAAAGAAAATGGGTTTTTTTTATAAAATGGAGTACTACTCAGCCATCAAAAATGAGAAATTAGAGACATTTATTACTAAATGCATGCACACTGAGGCAATACTCTTAAGTGAAATAAATAGACCACACATGTGTAAATAACGAATAGTTTCTCTAGTGTGAGAAATTGAAAGTGTAAATAAGGACTAAAAGGTATAATAGATAATGTGAAATAGAAAGAAAAGGTGCAAAGGGGAAGGGGAAGTGGGAGGGGTAGGGGAAAGGAAAGAAGGGAATTTAATTAATATGAGAAAATGAAAAAATAGAAACAAAGTCTTTGTAAATAGGGAGGGATGGAGGGGTTGAAGGGAGGGCAGCGGAAGGGGGAAAAAAAGAGCCAAGAGAGATTATGTAAAGGTGCAAATTTCCAATGATGAATGTCATTATATTGTATACCTAAAATGTACCAATAAAAGGTTGCACAGTTAAAAATATAAATAAATAAATAAATAAATAAATAAATAAAGTGAGTCTGAGCCCTGAGCCCCTCTGGTTTTCTATATTATGATGTCATGTGCTCTCTCACACATCCATCCTGGCACAGTGCAATCAAGCATAAAGACCTCTCCAGACTGAGCAGATGCTGGTGCCATGATCTTGAGTCTCCAAATGCATAAGCTAAATAAATTTCTTTTCTTTATAAAGTACTCAGCACAGGGTATTCTGTTATAGCAATAGAAAATAGACTGATATGAGCACCAAAATCAATTCCTTAAAATCTCTGTGCCTAGATCATGGCATGCCATTTGTGCTAGCACAAAAGAGGGAGCAGAGACTAATGAGTCACAGTTGCTCCTCCACAGCCCTGACATTTGAAGGAGCAAACTTAGAAGCAGACCAAAGTCTCCAGCTGTCTGTGGCTCTGAATAAGCACTGCAAATAACTCAAGTTTCCCCACAAATAAAGCAGAAAAATAAGTCAGTGTGTGTCACTAAGACAGTCTTGGCAAGAAAGTCAGGAGTCTGAGGCACTAACCTTGGCTCTGCCAACTATCAGGCCATGGGAACCTAAGGAAGTCATTTCACTGTTCTAGGCCTTGTCTTTCTCATCTCCAAAGGGAGGGCTTTGCACTGGATGATTTTTAAAGCTTCCCCAAAATTTTACATAATTCTAAGGTACTGTTGTGGTTTAAATTTATTTAACTCCTCTTCCCCCAGTTCCGAAATTGAAAGGGCCTTCATATCAGCTGCCTAATTTTGAAACCCAGGTGACATATTTCTAATGGACAGTAATCAAGGGGAAAAAAAGAAAAATGAAAGAAACCTCATGGGGTCAGATACACAAGGAAGCATGGAATTAATAGGTGAATAGAAGAAATTCTTGCCAAAAGCTATTGAAACCCTGAGCCTTCAGCATAGGCATTTTCTGCCTGCCGTCAGTGCTCAGCCACCAGGGCTCCTGTGTGCTTGCTTTCCCTTGTAGATTGAGTCCCAGCCTGCATGACAGTCTCATTTTTCACTGAATGGTTGCACTGAATGCTAAACTGTAATCTCTTTTTGCATGCTTCAGTTCCAAATTCATAACTGGAGGAGCAGACCCGGTTGTCTGCAAGCGATCACTGTTAGCCACGCTGCTGAGCAGAGCCAAGCAGCCCTGCAGTCCGACAGCTTTTTCCCTTCTTCACACTTTGTCAAAATGCATCATGAGTCACATAAAGAAATGGCCACTGGAAACTCCCCATTTTACAATCCTTTTACTATCTAATTGTTCTTCTTCTTCAAGCCTTGGCCATCCTTAAAATAGGCCAGAGTCCCTGCCTGGATTGTTTCCATTTTAAAGCAGAATGCATTACAAAAGGGAAGCCCTTCCCACAGCTCTGAGCTCTGTGGCACTCACTGTCATTGTCTTAGACTCTGCATTCTGTACCCTGGGATGCTGATCCTAGCCCCCAACCCATGATTCCAAGTGGCCCATCTCTTCCTGCAACTCTTCAAATGTGACCCCATGAAGAGATCCTATAAGAAGTGAAGCAAGTTTGACCTCCACAGCATTAAGCTCCAATTGCCCTTGAGGAACTTATATGACAACATGCCCTATATGGCTTCCTTTCCTGTCTCACTTCTCCATTCCTCTGGTGGTATCTCCTGTCATGACCTTCCAACAACTTGAACCCAAATCCTTGTCTTAGGACTTGACAATCCATTATAGCAAGACTCTACTCTCAATCGTTTATTCTCTTGCTGTTGCTTTTTTCTAATTCCTTTATGACTCTTAACAATCTCTGAATATTGTTTTCCTATTATTTATTTATTTACTTTTTCTTTAATTGACTGTCTTCTTAACATGGAGAATTTAGCTCCATGAGAGGAGAGAGTTCTTTTTCTGTGTCTCAACTATGCCTGGCACATAATAAATACTAAAGAAATGTTTGCTAAGAAATGAATGCATGAATAAGTGAATGAATGAATTCATTTATAGCTGTATTAGTTTGTTTTCCTATTGCTCAGACAAAATACCTGACACAACTTAAATTAAGAGAGATTCGTTTTGACTCACAGTTTCCATGAGTTCAGTCCACGGTTAGCTGGCTCAAAAGCAGAAATGGCATGGTGAAAGAATCTGGCAGAGAAAAGTTGTTTATGCTAGATGGGCAAGAAACAGAGAAAAGGGAGGTGATGGAAGCAAGAATATACCTTCCAGGTCATTTCCCCAGTGTCCTGCATCTTCCAAGTAGGCCCCATCTCTGAATAGCACATTCAGCTACAAACTCATCAGTAGACAAATCCACTGATCCAATCACCATCTCTAAAACACATGAGACTTTTAGAAGACATTTTTAGATCTAAACCATAACATTATCTTACTGTGGTTTTAGGCTGCTCTTTTGTATGTCAATCAAATTCCCAATTTAAATCTCAAGGTATCCTACAGAGGTTCCCCACACCTCTGGCATTTCCCCACTAAAGGAATCAAAGCCGCTGGAGAGGAGAAAGAGAAAATTTGTTTCCAGTGCCTTAGATACTGTACCAAATCATAGAGGCATCTAAAGCATACTTGTCCTGGTCACTCAGTCATGTAAGACATATCTACACAGAAAGGGCAACATAAAAATGAGAAATAGAATTTTGAATTCTTGGATCAATGTAATTAAAGGTACTCTAGACTCTTGCCCTACACTTAACTCATTTATTTTTGCCAAATGAAAAGCCCATTTTCCCAAGTGGCTGGTCTTTGTCCTATAGGATTTTCTCTGTGGTCAACTGGATCTTGGATTTTATTCTTCAATCAAGGAATGAGGTTACTGGCTAGATGATTCCTAGAAGGCATTTGAAGGAAGCCAAGTCTCCTCAGGTAACCTGATATTTTGAATGTGGCCATCACAATGTGTGCCCTCACACATTTGCATGTGTGTGTGTGCACTCGTGCACAAATGCATGTGTCTACCATCCCTGAGAGTGCAATGCATCCTTGATACTGTATGCTGCCCATACCCACTCCTTACCTACATTCCCCATTCCTGGTCCATTCATCTAAGTTCTCCAGAGTCAGAGCACCAAATACCATGTTTATTTGTCTATCATTGTGTCCTCACTGTTTACCATAGTTACTGTGTACAGTGGACAATCAATAGGTACTCAGTGCCAGAATGCATACATGAACACAAGAATTTCATTTTTCCCAGAGGGAGAGCCATGAAAACTCTTTAAAAGAATCCTGAGGTGTATTGGGTCTGAGCAGAGTCTTCAGGAGCCCTCTATGAAGAAAAATACAGTAACAATGATTAGTCAACTACAAAAGGTAATAGTATCAAATGGTAGCAGATAAATGGCAGTTAGAGAGAAGCACAGGATTGCTACTGGGTGATTTTTTCACAGCCAATCATAGTGTAGCTATAAAGAGATAGCCTAATTTTAAGAAAACTCCAAACCAGAAAGTTATTGTCAGAGCTGTGTTCTCTGCCAAAAATGTCTAAGTTATTTTGTGACCATGAGGGGAACACCCAGGTTCCTCTTTCGATGTGCCAAGTTACTAATGGGTAGTGAGTACTAGAAGATGCCTTGGAAGAGGGACTTGGCCAAGGAGACTGGAGGCTGCAAAAACCACCCGAAGAATTGAGCATGATGATGTGCTGGAGGCATTCTGTAAACCATAAATTTCTTTACCCACACTGTGTGTTTTTATGATGATGATAAATATTGCTGCTAAGTGTGTTCAGTGGATAATTAGTCCCAGATGATGCCCCACTGGAAAAGATCTGTATGGACAAAAAGCCAGAGTGAAATCTTTTTAAAAACATAAGTCAGATCATGCTACGCCCCTGCTTGAAACTCTCCAGAGACTGCCATCGCACAAGAACCAAACTCAAACACCTTACCACAGACCACAATCCCTCATGGCCCATCTGCTCATCTCTGCAGCCCTGTCCTGCCATACTTGCTGCTTACTATTGCCACCACGATGGCTGTCCTGCTGGGCCTTGATGACAACCTTATAGTTAGTTACCTCATAGAATAGTGGTGGTGAACCTATGGTACCTGTGTGGCAGCAGGCTGTTTGTATCATTGCAAGCTCTAAAAGGTTTCATCATCACTGTCATAGAACGTCTTCATGTAAAATCTAGATTGGTCAAGCAAAAAAAAAAAAAAAGTTCATCATCATTACTAATAAACAGGGAAATTCAAATGAGACCCACAAAGACCCATGCTTCCTATTAGGTTAGCTATTATCGAAGGAAACAGAAAGTAAGTACTGTGAGAATGTAGAAAAATTAGAAGCCTTGCACAGCTTCTGCTGCTGCTGTTAATCTTGGCATAGAGCAGCCTCCATATATTTTTAAATTGACTTAAAAGTCTTTCCATATATAATGAACTGTAACTAACTTGATATGTCAACAGATTTTAACCAACTCTTATAAAAAGTAGCCAAGTCTCAGCCAATCACAAGGCGCCAACTATTCAAACTATGTTTAGAGAAGATAGACATGAGCTCTAATCAATAAGGTTGTATCTGTACCTCACTTCTGGTTTCTGCAAGTCATTTCCTTTTCTCTGGCTATAACTATAACCATGTGGTAAGGTGGGGCGTTCTGAACTATTTCTGGTCCAGACTGATGTGAGAAGGAGCCACCACCCAGTCAAACCAGCTTCTAGCCTGCTTCTGCACCTTGTTTCACCTCAGCACAGAGGCAACTACAACCAACCGACCTGATTGAGGATGACACCAATACCTCAGGAGAATAATCAGCTACTTCAGGGAGAAATAACAGATGGATCAGAAGTGGTAGGCCCAAGAAAAATCCAGGGTTGTTGTAAACTACAAACATACAGTAGGGCATTACCCTGAGTTTGACATCTTCACTGCAGGATAGAGTAGGAGAAGTTCAAAGCAGCAGAGGCCATATTGCTACAGAGAGTTTAATCAGGTCCATTTTCAGAAAAGGCTGATTGTGTGGGACGGAGACACAGAACACACATACTACAGCTTCACTCCAGAACTGAAGTGTTACCCTACCACAGTGATTGGGTGAGAGACAGCTATGTGACACAGATGCAGAAAGGGTGAGGGCCAGACATAGATACTCAGAGATCCCCTAAGAAGGTCAGACTCCGGCCAGGAAGAACACAGGGCCTGCATTCTGTGGTGGGAGGCCAAATTTGGCAGTTGTGGCTTTCAGAGGTGGCTGGATCTGAATGTGATGACATTGAGTCCAGCACACTGTTTAGGCCCCATCCCCACTGCCTGCATCCAGCAGAGACCAGTGGTCTTATCACTTTCCTCTGTACCACTGTAAGTGGGGATGTAACTCAGCTTGAACAGTTGTCACAGTCTGGGGATTACAGACAGGGGGACCTCTTGAGCAGGAGGTTCACCTTACAAACCCACAGGGTGGAGAAGCCTGTGACTTGCTGGATTCCAAGACTGCAGATCCTGGAAGGGAACCACTCATTTGGAAATACACAGAAATTTTTGTGACCCAATTTTTTCTCCTTTTGGGGAGTAGGGGGTGTTTAGAGGTTTATTCCCTAGATTCTTTTTCATTTATTTATTTACAGTATTTTTGTTAGTTTATTTTGGTCTTCTTTTTGTTCTCTTTTCTCTCTCTTTAAATAAGCTCTCTTATTATTTTGTCTTTTTCCTTTCGTTTACTCTGTCTTTTCTTATTTCTTTTTTCTTGTAGGATTCAATACTATTAATTTCCTTTTACTCCTTAATAGGATCTTTTATTTTATTTTTATCATCTCCTCTCACCTTTCATCAATTAAATTTTCAAATTTTACTTTTTTCATGCTCCCATCCTCCAAACCTTTTATCTTTACTAGTATAACCATTAGACTTTATGAATCTATAGATAGTTAAGTACATGTTATTACGGTTGAACACTGTTCTATTGTTAGTGGCAGAAAAGTGGTTTCCATTTAGTAGATATTTACTATAGATCAACATCTGCTTTGTCTTAATGTTTATACTATAATCATAGATCTCTTTTTACGGTTTAGGATAGTATATTACTGGCTCTCAGGATCTGTAAATATCCAGTTTGTATTTGACACTATTGTCACTGATTTTATTACTATGGCAAAGGTGACATAGTTGTTGCTATCAATTGGTTTTCTCTGTATGCCAATATCTGGATCACCTGGGTGTCATAAACAATACTGCAGCCCATTCCCAGACTGCTGGGTACTGGGCCAAATAAGCTGCAATCTCCTCACCACCACCTCCATAAACAAAAGCGGCTAGAACCTGGGACAGAGGCAAAGGCCAACAGTTATCCCTGCCCAGAAGATATTGTTAAAATGTAGACATTAACTAAATAGGTCTCCACACTAGAAGCAAAGCTTTCTACCACAGTCAACCCACAAAACTTAACACAAACATACAAACAATCAAACAAAGATAGAAATATGAGAAGACCAACCAACAAAATGAATCCAAAAACTGCCAACTTCCCCAAACTGATCCATGAGGCATCATAGGGGAGGAAACCAAAACCCACATACCCAAATTATTCAAAATGATATCAAGAGAGTTAACAAAACAGACAAAGAAAGTATTTGGAAAACTCACAGAAGATAATAAGTAAAAAGATATTAGGTTAAATAAAAAGAATGACCAGTGAGTCTACAGAAGACACTAACAAAAATCTAGCAGAGCTGAACAAAATGATGCAAAACATGAATGATTAGCATAGAAAAGAAATAGAGTCCATAAAAAGGTTTCAAATAGAAATTCAAGTGATTAAAACTTTTATTGAAAAACAGAGTCAGACTGCATATATATTTATGTTTTCTCTTCTGGAATTGACTATCTTTACAAATTACATGTAGTAGGTTTTTGTACTCTTTTGATGACTTCAATTTTTAAATTAAATTAACAAGTGTCACATCTTAATTTTTTTTTTACTTTCTCTTCCTCTCCCCCTTCTTTCCACTCATTCTCATTTTTCTGGATCCTTTCCCATTTGCAAAAGACCTGTCTCTTTGTTTCCTTCTATCCATTTTTATTTTGCTCTTTATTTGTATTTTGCCTTACTCAAATGAGAGATATCATATAGTATTTAAGCTTATCTGATTTATTTCACTTAACATTATATTTTCCAGGCATATCCACTTCCCTAAAGATGTCTCAATGTATTTATTAGTCTCTATAGCTAAATAGTATTCTATTATGTATAGATACCACATTTTTTTTATCCATTCATCTGTTGATGGGCATATAGGCTGCTTCCAGGATTTAGCTATTATGAATTGTGCTGCTATAAACACTGGTATGCTTGAATCACTGTAATATGAGGTCTTTACTCTTTTGGGAAGATATCTAGAAGAAGGCTAGCTAGGTCAAATGGAATTTTTAATTTTAGTTTACATTCTCACCAACAATATAGAAGGGTTTCTTTTTCACTACAGAAAAGAAAGTGAAAAGATTTCAGTTGTGTCACTTAAATGTACAAAATACCCACAATGAATGTAAATATTATATGTCACAAACACAAACTATAAATAATAATAATAACAAAAAGAACTAAAATGGAGAAGGGAGATTTATAAATAGAAGGAGGTGGGTAGGAAAAAGGGGATTAAAAAAGAATTAAAGTGTGTTATATACATGTACCTACCCCTAAGATGAATGTAAACTTTATGTATTGTAAATATGTACTAATAAAATTTTTCAACTGGCAAAATCAATAGGACAAGCTCTTTAAATGAGAGGAAAGAGAGGGAGAGAGAGTAAAGTGGAGTCAATTGCCTTCTGGCTCATAGGAAAATCATGACAGTTGTGTTCTCAAGGGGCTTTGAGCTGCTATTGGTGTTGAGCAGAGGTGGCATCATTGCTGTAGCCCCAAAGAGCAGCCTACTCCACCCATTTGGACATCAGTTACCAGCTACTATGACTCTGTCTCCAAGCCGTATGACTCCATGAACTCCATGACAGATTCTTTGCTGGTGTTTAGACAAAGCTAATACCGGTAGAAATGATGAGCATGGCCTTGCAGGATATGTCAGAAAATTAATCACTAACATTAAAATTTTCTTCAGACTGTGGCCAAAAACACCACCAAACTAAGACTTGTCCATACCATTGCTTTTATCAGAAGCTTTTAATGGACAAGTCTTAGAACCTTTTGCTCTGTGAAAGAAATTGGACAGTAGAGTACTTATTCAGTGATCCCATTTAAGGATACTCTGGAATAGGTAAGACTCATCTGTCATGAAAAAATGACAACAGCTTTTGCTGGAGAGGAGGAAATGAGCACAGGGTTGGGATTAAGTAGAAGAGCCCTGAAGGAACTTTCAGAACTAAAGGAGATGTTTTATATCTGGATAAAGGTATGAGTTACATGACTGTATTTTCAAAACTGAAACAGTACACCATATTTATTCATTTCAATGTATGTAAATTTGACCTTTAATGTAGAACTATAAACAAATATTGAACTCCACTTAATGTTTGTCATGAATGCTGAAGTTTTACTAATGAAATGTACTGAGGTTTGTAGTCTACTTTGAAATGAATCTGAAAGTAAGCTGAGTTGGTGTATATGGAGAAATATGTGATGAGACTAGAATAGAAGACTGGTAATTATAGAAATTTCGGTGACAGGTATATGGGTATGAATGCAATAATTCTTCCAACATTTCTGTATGTTTTAAAACTGTCCTAAGAAATGTTGACAAAAATAAAGTGAAGTTCAAAAAAATTTTGAACTACTCAATACTTATAGTGTTCCAGCCAGGATCAAAGAGAATATTAGAGCTGTGTGGCCATTTGATAGCACCTAATATAGTGATTGTCAAACAGTGTTTCATAGAAACTTTCAAGAACCTTCTCTCCTCCAAGCAAAGAGCTCTTCTTTAATATATTTCATGTATTGTAGGTACTGTATATGATTTTTATTTGAAAAATATTTCCACTATTCAAGATAATCAGTGTTTTTCAATGCTGTGTTTTCAGCTTTTGGGAGTGGTAGGACTTCACTGGGCAAGATTGACCCTCACATTGCTGTGTTATAGCATCTTTGGTCTTCAGGCACCAAAAATCATTAGCACCTGCTCCATCATTGAAAAAAATGTGAATTCCCTCATAAAGTTTCAGCTTCCTCCTCACCTCCATTGATTATCTGTAGGCACTTTGGAGTTAGAACCAAATCTAACAAATATTGTATGAGTCAAACAGAGAAAAATTTCCCACAATTGTACATTGCCTGAAACTCAATTTCATTCTTTCCCCGAAATCCTTCCTCCCTTGCTTTCCTTCATTCCTTTCTTCCATCTTTTCTTCCTCACTTTCTCCTCCCCCGTCTCTCCTTCCTTCTCTCTCCTTTTGTACTGGCAATTGGACCCAGGGGCTTGCAGATGCTAGCAAAGGGCTCTATCACTGAACTATACCCCCAGCCCCATTGCCTGAAATTCTTCTTAAGTGTTAAAAATCTTAAAAGAACACTTACATATTGCTTTTCTCCATCCAAGTACAATTCTCACTTAAAGAAGCATGAGGATTACCCCCAACCCATCTTTCCAGCCTGGAATAATCCTCTGTGCTGGTAAAAGAATAGTTTCTGGATATGTCTTGAACATCCACATATATTTCTTAACTTCAAGAAGAAAATTACTGAGTGACCACACTGCCATTTATGCACCGAGTCTATGTGGTGGTTCTACTTGCCTTTGCAAATGAATAAATTAAAACTTAAAATTTAATTTATCTGGCATCTAAAAACTTGAAATTAAGAATGATCTCTCACTGTCCATTAACTTCCTAGTGAAACCCAAGCAAAGTATCGGTTTTTAAAGGAGATCATTGTCTCCCACCCTATGTTGGGGCAATCATCTGAGGAAAGGGCAGGGATCAGGTAGTACTCCCACTCTCCTCAGACAAACTGCTTTCACATTGTTTTCTTCTAAGAATGTGCAAATGGAAAATGTGCAGAAAGCAAGCCAGAACAGATGTCTAATATCATTAAATCTGGCTCCAAAAGAATCCAGATCTCAGTTTGGTATATTAATGTTCTATTTATCTTTAAGCACAGATGGATATTTTTATTGGTATTACTTTGTTTATCTGGTTTCCAGAAAGGTTAGTCCAGGGGGCAGATGCCTCGGTTATGAGAGCACATTCCTGTGAGGGAGTTAGAAGAGAAGGGCAGTCTTTTCCGTAGAACTTTAATTAGGAAAACCAAAGTTATAGCTGTTGGCAGTGCTTGCTTGATCTAATGAGGCCAGTTGCAACAACAAACAGAAAGACAAATAGGACATTGGCAAGCTTGAGCTTTCCACCTCTCCTCCTCACCAACTGAAGAGGAAAACAACATACCACTGCTTCATTCCCCGTGTAAAATACACCATGACAGAATCCAAATTCTCACAAAAGGGTCACTTTATAAGCTTCTGGTTATCACCTGAGCTACCCAAGAGCAATAGGTCTAATACTAATGTCCTAGTTATGAATATATGTATCATCCAGAAGCTTCTGGGTAAAGAAATTTCCATGTGGCTTATGGATTTTATGACATATTATATGATAGCCTGATACTTGGGGGGAATACCCAGTCTCTCTCCACAATCATTACCTCTACATTTGTTTTTTCATTGAAATTGATAGCTAATTACATCTTGTTTTTTGGAGAAGTCAAGTAGGACTATGGCTCCACATCCCCAGTAAATTTCTGCCTGGATTGGATTAGGAGAATTCCTAAGCCTCATGGCTCTCTCAAGAATAATTGCGAACATGGATTCAATGTGTGTGTTTTCTTCATCAATGGCTTCACTTTTTGCTACTCACCTATGTCTTGATTCTTTTTCCTACCACTTTCTCTATACATCCATATGACCAAGTACAAGCATATAAGGAAAAGTTAAGGTAATCAATTATATTACATGCCCTGAACATACGAACACACATTTACCTTCTCTCTGTCACAATTTTCCTACCTATGAAATGAACATCATTGTTTCAATCTCACCACCTTAAAAAGTTGTTTTGAACCTAAGAGTTTATCTGGTTCATTCCAAAACAGTCATCCTGCCTCTTGGAAATCATACTTCCTAGCTGGGGATTTAGCTCAGTGGTTCTGCTGCCTGCTTTGCAAGAGCAAGATCCCAAGTTCAATCCTCGGTACCAAAAAATAAACAAAACATAAATCATACTTCCTAACTGCTCATCTTGGGATTTTCTTAGTTTCTACTTTCCCTTTGCCATCAAGTCTGTCTACTCTCTCTCCCAAGTCCATTGTCTTCTCTCTATTCTGAATTTGTCTATTTCAATCACTATCTTTGCTTTCAAAATTGTAGAGACTTCCCCAAAAAATCTGTCTGCCAAATTCTGTTCTCCCACTCATATGCTATGCACTGGTCAGGTGAACCTACCTGACTAAAAAAACTCTAACATATCTTCTGCTCAATGGCTTCCAGTGATTCCTATTAGTGTATTATCTCAGCTTGACTTGATTTGATACAGTACATGCACAATTACGGGTACACACATTAGCCTGCCAGTCTAGAATTACCTGGACATAGACTTGGGCCCTCTTTCCACTATAATTGATCCAAACATTCCCCTTTGTACAATTCAAGCTTTAGTCAGTTGGAACCCTCACCATTTCTCCTTTGTGCTTACTGCTCCTCTTCATGGAATGCCTTTTACATTCACCTCTTCCACAGGTCCTTTTCCTCTTAAGGCTCAGCTCAAATGCATCTTCCATGAGGCATTTTCTTTACCCCATAACTGTTCATTATTTGTACCTCTCCTATTGTGCTTTCTTGAATTCCCTACCATATGTTTATTCACTGCATACAAGTTAATATCATAAAGTCTGTGAAGGGAAATCTAGTGTCAGATTTGTTTTTTAGTACCAGAGTAATTAGTACAGAGCAAAACCTCAGCAAGTACAACTTTGTCTTCAGCATGTGTCTGGACATGTCTGGCTTTTCCAATGCTAATGTGCATAAAGAATTAAGGAGCCTTCTGGAAAATCACCTATCCTAAGGGAGAGAAGGTAAGGCTGAAAAGCCTGGCCCCATAACAAAGCCTTAGTGATGGTGGCAGGGGCTTGGATTTTTAAGAAGAGTACAATGTTTGCCTTTCAGCTTTGTCTGCCCGCCCAAGAGCTGTTTACTGAAAAAAAAAAAAACTAGAAGGCATTGGAACACAAACAGCACAATTTTAAAAATCCCTATGAAAACACTGAGAGTAGAGAGGAAGCTTTCTCCTGACTGTACAGAACATAAAATGCTTTTACCTCAAAGGGCTCCAGAGGACACAGGGCTGTCACTTTGGTGTCTTCAAGATACAACTTGAAAAACCCTGATGGGAGCAGTAGAAATGAAGAAAAATAATGCAGATGCAACAAGAGACCTAACAATTTATTAGTGAATGCACATGAGGTCCCTCTGGAGACCTCCCAGAAGTAATTTGTGGAGAGCAAGGAATTGTGTGGCCCAGAGATCTTGCAAGGCAGGTGGAGACACATTGCAAAGGAGACACACATAACGTATTTCAGGAGTGTGGAGATAAGAGGGTGAAGTAATGTATACAAAAGAATTTTTTCAAAGCACACTAGCTCTCAGGTTTGGGTTGTTATGATTCATTGGTTCTGTGGGGTTTTTTCTTGATTATACAAACACAGTTTCACAATCTCTGAGTCTTGTCACTCTAGGATTAACCTGTCTCTCAGGACCATCATCCCCTCTTATATTAAATTTTCTCTTTTGTTCCCCCATCATTTCATCCTTATATGTTACATCTATTTACATCATCCCCTCTTGACTGCCATAAATAAGTCTATTGAGCCAAGGGGGCTCACTTCAAAGTCACAAAGATCTTTTGTCATTGCAAATTTTGGCTATCAGATACAAGCAAAGGGGAAAAACATGATGTATGCCTCTGGAGTTTGGCACTCGTTTAAATGAAGGTAGAGGAAAGAAAGGGGAATTGGAAAGATAGACTATCCTGCACAACTGCTCCTCATTTCTCAGCCCTGATGATTATTAATTACATTCGTGCATTGATACAATTTGCTAGTTTTCTGAGTAGGTGAATTGCGCTTAGTCATCTTGGCATTTTTAAACATAAATGAAAAATCACCCGATGCTCTGAGCCAGAAGCGAGAAAGACAAATAACACCAGGAAGCTAGTCGTTGCCCGTCTGTCATAAAATTTCATTAGATTTGACAGCCTGTACAACATAAGCAATGAATGAATACTAACTCTACTTCCTCGTGCGTCCATTTCCATAAGTTGCTAGCACGGCACAGGGCAAAGGAAGGGCCATCTGATAAGGTGCTGGTAAGGGACAGTCAGGCATTAGCATGCTGCAGAACCAGGCAATGCACTGGTGACTTCCACAGAGGCTAGGAATTTGATCAGCCTAGGGGGACATGAGTGTGGTTTATGGTAGCCATATCACCCACAGTCCTGAGTGAAGCAGAACCCCTAGTCCATACGGGACAGCTCCCCTCACCTGTGCTGTCTTTTAGGATTCATCCATTAAGGAAATATTTTTTGGTATTTCATGTGCCAGACACAGCACTGAGTACTGAACATGTGAGAATTCATGAGACACACATTCAGATGGTATTGTTTAATGCCTGGAAAGAAGGCATATCAGAGAAAGAAGAGAGAAGTTCCTGGCCGTGGCTGCGTAAAGGACAGTGGAAAGTTGTCTCACTGACCACAGCGCTATGTGGGCTTTGAGTTCTGGAAACTAGAGATAGTCTGGGGGGACAGGTGTCCTGTGGTGCCTGACACAAATAGAAATAAAGGATGCCTCAGCCTCTATTTTTACTTCCCTTCTTCTTCCTGGAATGCTTCAGTCTTAAAGTCAGTAAGGATGAGGAGAGAATCCCTTCACAGGTCAGCTTGGCATGGCAGGTCAGCACCAGCAAGGCAAGGAGAGAGCATCCACCAAGGCACGTCTTGGCCTGAGTGCCAGAGTACAAGCACAGTAAGCAGAGCATGGGCACATAGGGCAGCCTGAAGCACAGCACTAAGACCTGAGGATTGTGCAGCTGGCTCAGTGCAGAACAGCATCTGGGTGAGTGGGCAGAGCCTGAGCAGGGTGAGAAGAGGAGTCTACAATGGCCTCAAGAAGAGCAAGGGGTTGGTTATATACAAAAGGGTGGATAAAACATGCAAATAAGGAAAGGGGGATCTGGTTTTTACTGTCAGAGAAGGGATAGACATATGGGTTAAGAAAGAAATCTAAAATAAACTCTATGCTACTGGATTGCAATTGGAGGAATCAGAATGGACACAAAGTTTCAATTGTAGAAATAGACATTGAAATATATACAGATATGTATATACATTTCCTTGCTATGCCAAATGAGAGAGCCTGGGAGCAAGGACATGCAACAGAAGTAAGTGCATCTTTTTTCTCATGGGATAATTGGGAACATAAAAGCTTAGAGAGGGCTGTGGCATATTTGCCACATAGGGAGAGGCTGCCAAGAAATAAGGTTGACACAGAAGATGGAAAGTAAAAAGACGAGATCTCAGGGACATCTTTTGAACCTCTGGATCCAGCCATTCCTGAAACTTATTTTGTAAGTAAACAAGCTTCCTTGATTTTGAATTTCTTTCTTTCTTCCTTCCTTCCTTTTCTTCCTTCCTTCCATCCTTCCTTCCTTCCTTTCTGTCTTTCTTTTCTTTCATTTGCTTGCTTTTTTGTTCCAATAATCCTCTCACAAACACTGATATCCCAAAGATAAGGATTACTTATAGATTCTGTCCAAATTGAGTTTTTGTAAAGGAAAGACTTTTGGTTATTGATACTCTCAACAAATTTTTAAAGATTAACTTTAACTGATAACTTCAAATACTAGGGATAATTTGAAGGCACCTTTGTTTTTCTTAAGGCAATCCATTCAATCACTTGTTTAACAAATGTTGACTGTATATCTACAATGTATCAGGCACTGTACTAAGTTCTTGGGATACATCAGTGAAAAAAAGTTAACAAGGCACCCTAACCAGAGAGAATCAACGATGATTCTAGGGTTTTTTCTGCCTGAGCAAATATAATGATGAAATCATCATCAACTAAATGGGAAAGATCTGAAGGTAAATCAGAAGATCAGTTCTAGACAACATCAGTATCTGAGACATCCAAGTGGAGATGCTGAGTGTCAGTTATAAACAAGTTTGACATTCTTATTATTTGAAATGATGATTTTATTTAATTTTTGTGCATCTTTTACAAAATTAGCTAATGCGTGACAATTCATTGGAGGAAGTTTCTAAGTTCAATGTCATAAAAGCTAAGCTGTTGTTGCCAGTAGTTCCTAAAACCTTAGTTTGTAATTCCCAATGGTGGTGTTTCCTGAATAACTTTGTCCACGGCAATGGTTCTCAGACTGCAGTCAGGTCACCCCTGGGGGACCCTTTGACATTTCCAGGCTATACGAGAGATCAATGTTATTTTCAAAATAATGTGAAGGCGTTATTTATCTTTTTAAACTTAAATTTTCCCTTGAATACATGGCAAAATTCTCCAGAGTCTACATGACATGTGATATTCCAATACATTGAACACAGAAGCAAATAGAAAAACACTGCTGCTTCTACTAAACTGATATTAAAAGAAATTTGCAAAACAGTGCCACTCTTCTCACAAAAATGTTCATTTGGTAAACAGGCTTATTTTTTGTTATTTATATTAACATGCAGTGGGTTTATCTTTGTTACTTTTCAACAATCCAATAAATCTGTTTTAATATCTAATATACTAAACATCAGTGGGTCTACATTTCATAAAGGAATGTTTGTAGAGGGCCACAGTACTTTTTAAGAGACTTAAGTGGATCCATACATATGCGAATCATACTCCCTAGTATTCTATGAAATCTTTAATAGGACAACAGTGCCAGTGGCACATTTGCTCCCTACCCATTCATCTGTTTCTGCTTCATCCACACCCTGAAAGAGGCTTAAATGCAGAATTGATCTTCTTTCTCTGTGACAAACTTCAGGTTTTGGATATGTGAAAAGGCAGTCTTTGTGAAAACTCCCCCTCACAGAGGGACTTGAAGAAAATTAGTCCAGTTTGTTTCACAACTGGTTTCCTAGATGATTTGAAGCAAACTGCCTCCCTTCCCTTCAAATTCTCTTCTATAAAAATAAATTATACGGTGAAAATAATCCTCTCACAAACACTGATATTCTAGAGATAAAGATTAGTTCTAGATCCTGTCCAAAAAATTCCAGGATGTATAAAGCTTGTTAAAAGTTAAGGCTGTATATAAACTAGTAATGACTTAAAACAAACACAAATTCATATCACAAGCACTTCTGTCCTGTGCAGTATTTCAAATCTTTTCCTGTTAATTTGAGAATATGTGTTTCTAATTTTTTAAAAATTATATCTTACATCTTTCTCTATCAGTTTCTAATCCATTATGACATTAGTAATCCTAGCATAACATACGGAATTGGATTTACAGCAAAGCAAATCAGTCTTCCTGAAATGTGCTTGTCACCTCCTTTCCAAGAAGGTGATAAAGTGCTGAAGTGATTAAAAGAAAAATCTGCCTCTCAAAAACAGTAAGTATAAACCACTTGTATGCATATTAACTCATTTCTCAAACAGTACATCTTGAAGTGGTACATTCATTTCTTATAACACAGTACTTTATAAAGTAAAGTGTATTTTAAATACACAAGACTGCTTCAACAATGACACAGGTTGACAGCACACAACGCAGGTTCTTGCCATTTTTTAGATAAAATACAGGGAAAAAAATTTTAAAAGAAAAATCCACACATTCCTCAGTAAGAGATGAAAACACAATCTAAAGTCACAATATGGTAGAACTCACCATTGGCCACAAAACAAATCTACAGAGGTAAAGATGTTGCCTCAGTCTTTGCCTCCTGAAGCAGATATCAACTAAAATGACAAATATAAAGTCTGAGTATAAATGTGAATTGGTTGAAAAAATATAAAATCTAATAACATCCTGCTTAAAGATGATAATACATCACAGTGGCACACACAAAAGAAATTAAAATGTAAAGAGTGAGCATGAAGAAAACAATGGTGCCAACACAAATATCAAAAAAATTCTAGAACAGCTGTGTACCACATGTGGGGTGTATGTTGATTCAGTCCTTCAGGTATGCAAGTCAGCAATATGCACGTGTATATGATGCACATACTGACTCAACAATTTTATTTTAGGAATTTTTTTCTGAAAAGATTTCCACATTTATGAAAACCAGCATGGGCTCCTTGACATCTCAAATTCAAAGTATCATAACTATTTTTCTTAATTTCTTTGACTCTATAGTTGGATCTCTTTTCTCTTATATTGTTTGTCTATCTCTCTCACTTTTGATGTGTATGTATAGAGGTATATGTGTTTAGGTCTGCTGGATATGCTTTATGATTTACACAATAATCGCTGTACAAGTAGAACTTCTGCGTATCAAGTGAGACAATATTTTCATGGTAAGAAGTCCATGCCGGTGTGGGAAAAAGTTTGGGGTACATGTAGAAGACAGATAATCTTACCACAGTAAGTTGAGAATTGAGAAAATTTCCCTTGTGATAAGGCTGTGTTGGTCTCAACCCAGTCCTCCTCCTGGAACTTGTGTGTCTCCCCATGGAGCTCCTTGGGAGAATCCCATCAACACAGTGGGCCACTTTCATGACCTCCAGAGACAGATATCTTTTAAAAGAACATTGTGATAAATATCTCTGAAAAATCTTTCCCCACATTTTTTCATTAATTTCTGCATATGTCATATTTTTAATGAACAAACAAAAACACTAGAGACTTAAATCTGCTACAAAATAAACAATCTATCAAAAGAGGCTAGAAATATTAGAAGATCAAAATTCAAGAGTTGATGGAGTTACAGATGATTTTCTATTCTCTTCCTTTTGTTTTTCTATATTCTAATTTTCTACTGTAAATATGTATTACTTTAGTAACATGAAAAATGAAGCTATAGAATGTACACATGAGTATACAAGGGTAGCAGAACACAAATTCCATCTACCACTCTTTTATGATTTAATTATATGTACCTCTAATTTTTCTTAAATTCATCTTTTCACTTTTCTTTCTTTTTTTTTCAAAGAGATATCACACAGACAGAAATTTCATTGCAGATGGCAAAAATAAGCAGAACTTTTAGATTAATGCACTTGAACTACTTTATACAGGTCTGAAAAATCCACTCTAAAGCAGTATAAAGGAAGAAAATATGAAAATGTATGAGTTTAAACTGCAAAATAATACTTAAATTTTTTTTCAATACCAAAATATATCTGGAACTCCTCAAGTTCTTCAGAGTTGATAATACATTTCTTAAGGAGCTTCAGTAATGTAAATCACTTAGCTCTGAGGGAGAATTTCATTTTTGGAAATAACCAAAAATATTCCAGAGCCAAGTCTGATGAATAAGGTGGTTGATCAGGCAGAAAAGCATTTTTGGTTAAAAATGAGGTACAATTATATAGTGATGAGATAGAAAATATAAACCAGCTCAGAATTCATTCCAAAGTGGAAATCTTTAAGCATTTTGAGGCACTTTTGTGAGGAAAGGAAAATGAAGAGCCTCCCCAAGTGAGTATTTTGAAAGAAGACTCATTTATCATTATCATTCCTTGTCGATTTCTCTCACTGAAGGAGGATATAACAGCCTCAGACCTTCATATTCTGAGGTCATCACTAATGTTCCCCCAAGGCAACCCTCTCACTTGGTATAATTGTGACTTCCCCCCCACTCTAGGAAATGATTTGAAAGTCTCTGCTTTCCAATGACTTGAGTCCAATCACCCTAGATGATCAACTCCTTCTCATTGTATTTAATCTGGAAGTGGGTGTCCCAATCTCCCTGGATAGGATCTTTAGTAATTAGTATAATATGTTCCATTCTCTTGTTAATAAAAACCAATCAAAAGATGTGTAGAAAGTATTTGGGTTGAGTGAATCTCTTCCAGTTTTTGCTCCTGAGATAATTTTCTACCTAGAGTCTCCCTGCAGTGGAGCTGGAACTCGAGAGCCATAAAAGTCCACATCATTCATACCAGAAAGTTTCTTTTTCTTGCCTTTGATTCTGTGCAGTTTTTTCTGTATTAGGCCACCAATGTCTAAGAATAGCCTTTCCAACAGGATGCTCTGAGGCAGAGATGAAAGAACACCAAGAGACCACATATCCCCAATTCTGCCGTCTTTGGGATTCTCTAACAAAAACTGGGACTCTGGAGTGTGTCTCAGTTGGACAGAGTAAGATCAAACTAGGTCCTGAGAGTCCATATCCTCCATTCCATACACTCTCAAAAGCAGAACATTATGACAACATAAAAGAATACCAAATAGGTAAAACCCAGCCTAAGATCCAGCAGGGCTTTAATGAAATGAAGTAAATTTCCAAAATAAAAAGAAATGAGGAGTGTAAGACTGTAAAAGCAGTATTAACTGCACATTTCCTTAACCAGGCTCAGTATGCACTATTGATTGAAACTGGTTCTAGTTTCTGCAAACAGTATTAATTTCAAAGGCTCCCTTTTTGTAAAACTAAGATTATAAACACAGCTATTTGCTAATAAATGTGACCTTTAAATCACATTACTCTAAACAGACTTAGTCTGTTAAGGCTAAAGAAAGAAGGAAAAGGAGAGAGAGTGAACACCCAGAGAAAATCCTTGAAGTGACTGAACACAGCTTCTCCTCAGCCACTCAAACGCTGAACAACCCTCAATGGCAATTTCCACTGAAGACTTCACACATTCTTCCAGTTATTCAACAAAAAAAAAATTTAATCTAGTGACTCTACTATGCACTATGCACTAGATAAATACAGTAAAAGTACAGAAATTAAATTAATAGAATAATTATCCTAATGACTTTTCACATACAACCATAAGACCTTTAAATAAATACTATCGCTTTTGGTAGCATTTGGGAAGTATAGAGTTTAAAATGTATAGATTAAGTCAAACTTTGAAAAAGAAGAGGTCTTGCTCATAACCAGATGGACAGGAAGGCTTTGAAGAAGTTGACTTTTGAGTTGGTCTTTTAAGGAAGTTTATTATTTTGGCAAACAGAGAAAATTTAGAGATCATTCCAAGAACAAGCAAATGAATACACCTACAAAGCAAGGGGAAGTGAATTAACACAATCATGTACCATGTATTGCCACATATACATACATATATATATGTACATTCTCTGTATATATACATATAGCAAAGTAAGTATGATTAAAGCAGATTGTTACAGTTTTAGAAATATTCATTAACACAAATAAGAGGGGAATCAAAACTGCATAAAGCAGGAAATAGTAAGAACATAAGTAATAGATTATGCCAATAATACCCGAATACCATTTGAAAGACTATCAGACCACTCAAAAATGTTCTGTGGTTCATAACCCAAAACATAGGAGTTGAGTGAGACATGGGGGGAAGGTATTAAATGTAATTTTACAAGTCTCTTGAGTGCCAGAATTAGAAATTTATGGTTTGGTGGGGGAAATTCAACATGGTTGAATAGAGGAGGAGCCATGTTGGAGCTACTCAGAGAAAATTAACTAAAAACACAGGTAATTGGAAGAAATGGAGGGACATACATCTTGATGCCAAAATCAATCTGAAATAAGAGACTTGTAGGTCAAACAAAACATAGGCATAGGACCTTATAAAATGGCGAAGCAGCCCACAGGGCTGCCAGTAGTGCTGCTGCCAGCATGGGAAGCAGGAACCACCATTCTGGGAAGTTCCCAAAAACGGATGGACTGCAAAAGTGTGGCAAACTCAGTCCACACAGGATAGATTTGAGCTATAAAGCCCCTCATCCTTTTTGACTTCCTGCAAACAGAAAACGATGCAGCCCAGCAACAGATTTCACTAGCACACAAAAGGGTGAGTGACCAGGAATCTCCTCCCTCTCCAATGGGCCTCTAGGATTTGTTTTGTTTTGTTTTGTTTTGTTTTTATGTGCTACAGCACCTAACTGGAACCTCTAGCAACAACAGGGTTAGGAAGAACAGCGGCAGTGAAAGTAGTGAGTGAAACAGCATTGTCTCTCCTGCCCTGCAACCAGCATTTTGAGAAAGGCATGCTGATGCAGGATTTAAGCAGTCTTGGGCAAAGGCAGGATAAGGAGCAAGGGACAAGTCAGCACTCCCCCCAGTAGAAAGAAGATTGAAGAGGTGGGACAGAGCAGCCTCAGGCTAATTCTGAGGCAGCAGCAGTGGCAGAAGCAGTGGTGGCAGGCGCAGCAGTGTGTCACTGACACAACCGCATGCCCTGTGACAAGTGGTGTGAGAGGAGAAAGAGAGAGAGGCATGCCAGTGGAGGCTGTCCAAGGACCAGGATGGGCCAACTGTATATAGGACTGGGAGCAGCCTTGGGCTGTCTCTGTCTGAGGGTGCCACAGAACTGAGAGACCGCACAGAGACAAACAGGGTAAGGATTCATGGCTGGGCCACCAAGGAACATATGGAAACTTCCTGGCTGAAGATTGGCCCCAGCCCCCACATCTGGAGGTCAAGATCAACCTCACAGCCAGAGCTAATCCTACTGCAGATTTGGCGGGGTCACCCAACATAGTTTTGGGCTCTGACTTGGACACTACCACAGAACTGTGGACACCAAAGGAATTTTATTGTTTTTTGTTGTTTTGTTTTTTGTTTCATTTTCCTTTTTCTGTCTGGGTTTTTTCTTTTTTATTTATTTTTTGGTAGTTTGGGTTTTTACTTTTATTCTTTGTTTTGTTTTGTTCATCTTGTTTCTGTATTTCCTGTCCTTCTTGATATTTTGATATGTTCATCCACAAAAACATAGTCTGTAGTCTTTCTGGCTCACTTTGATATTTTTTTGCTTTTTCCTTTATTGTTTCTCCCCTGTCCTCTTCTCCAGTTTTACAAAGCTGGGTGATCATCCTAGATACTTTAACCTTGCTTCTACTATATTTTTCTTCATATATCTCTCTCTTTTGTCCCCTAACCATCTTAACAGCCCCACCCAGTTAAAATCACTCTAAGGGGAAACTCCCTGAATACAAGTTAGTGTTTTATGTTGGATTGTGTTATATAACTGCAGATCTTGCTCCTGTGATTAAAGATACCAAATTAATAAATACTGCAGTTTGTCAGTTTCTAGGATTTTGCTGATGCTATTATTATTTCTTTTTCTTTTTCTTTCTGTTTTTTTTTTTTTTCTTTTGGTACCAGGGATCGAACTCAGGTCCTTGTGCTTGTGAGGCAGGCAGCAAAACCACTGAGCTAAATCACCAGCCCCTATTCTTTCTAATATTACTACTTTGACCAGGATGCCATACCTGTTGTAATCAGTTGTTCTCCCTTGTATGACAACACTATGATTGTCTGAGTTCATAACCATCATCATAGTCCAATACCAAAAGACTGACTTCTAAGCCAACTAGCAACTTTGAATCCCTAATAAATTGAGAAGGTAGAATTTTGGGACAAACACAAAGACCAAGAGCCAGACACACACAGACACTTCCTAGGGAAGCCTTGATACTAGTGATAAAGCTTTCTACCCTAAGAATTTATAAGCATCAACACAAAAAACAAATTAAAATTTAAAAATAGGAAATGACAAAACACAAAACCAAAATACAACCCCAGACCTCCAGCCCACCCAGGACAAGTGCAGGGGACAATGAGATAGAGGAAATCAGAAGGCATCCACTAAAATTTTCTGAAATGATAGAAGCAGAAGTATATAAACAGATCATTCTTCTCCATCAGAGAAGAAATAATCTCTCAGGTGAAAAAAAAGATGACGATCATGACAGGCATGCTCAGCAAATCTAGAATAGACTTAGGTTAAATGAAATAGAGGAGCTTAAGAAAATGAAGGAAATCATGAATGCCCAACATAGGAAAGAAATAGAATACTTGAAACAGATTCAAACAGATATCCAGGAAATCTAAAATTCCACTGAAAGTTTGCAAAGCCAAATAAACAAAAATGAAGACAGGATATCAGACATAGAAGACAGGATTGCAGTTAGTGATCATGAAAAGAATGATCTCTTAAAAATAGCAAGGGATTGTGAAAAAACAATCTAACAGCTGCAAATGATTGAAAGGACAACAAAAGATTGATCAGAGTTGATGAAAAAGCAAGAGGCAGGGCAAACAATATAAAACACCTGCTTACAGAAGTAATGGGAGAAAATTTTCCAAGCATGGAAAAAGAATTTGACATACAGATAAGTGAGGCATATAGATTTCCAATTCTCCATGACCAAAATAAATCTACACTAAGGCATATAATAATCAAGATTCCAGAAATTCAATATAAGAACATAATATTAAAAGTTGTTAGAGAAAAGAAGCAAATCACCTATAAAAGCAAGCCCATCAGGATCACAGCAGACTGCTGAGCACAAACACTTAAGCTAAGGAAGGCTTGGAGTGAAGTATTTCAAGCCCTGAAAGTAAGCAACCTCCAACCCAAATTGATGTACCCTGCAAAACTGTTTCGGTTTCAATGGAGAAATAAGATACTTTTATGACAAAGAACAATGGAGGAAATTCATGACCACTAAACGAGCTCTACAAAATGTTCTAAAAGATATTTTAGAAATTGATAATAAAGACCACCATTCCAAAAACACCAATAGAAGAAAGCAACCAGATAGGGCAAGCAATTAAACAGAAGAGAAAGATAGGAAACAAACAACAGAAAATAATATGACATGGATAAACCAATACATAGCAATGATAACCATCAATGTAAATGATCCCAATTCACCAATCAAAAGAAAAACACTGGCAGAATGGATCAAGAAAGAATACCAATAATTTGTTGAATACAGGAAACACATTTTTTAAAATTTTATTTTATTGGTACATTTTAGGTATACAATATAATGACATT
>NW_004624877.1:2108466-2127808 GCF_000247695.1 Heterocephalus glaber
AATAATTGATAATGTAAAATAGGAAGAAAAGGTCCAAAGGGGTAGGGGTAGTGGGAGGGGCAGGGGAAAGGAAAGAAGGGAAAGGAAAAAATGTTAAGAAATGGAAAAAATGGAAATAAAGTCTTTGTAAATAGGGAAGGGTGGAGGGCATGAAGGGAGGGCTAGGAATGGGGCAAAAATAAGAAGGAAAATGCATTATATAAAGGTACAATTCCCAATGAGAAATGTAATTGTGTTGTATACCTATAATGTACCAATAAAAGAATTTAATACAAAAAAAATAAAGGAAAAGGAAAAACAGACAAGCTGGGAATTTAGCTCAGTGGTGCCATTCCTGCCTGGGAAGCACAAGGTCTTGAGTTTGATTCCCTGTACCAAAAATAAAAAAGAAAGAAAAGTAGACAAGTAGATATACCACGTAAAAGAAGGTCAGAAGAAAGCAAACCAAGTACATCTTAGGCATTGGCTTTAACATTTATGTACCAGGTACTTTTGTCCTTACTGTTTTCACTTCCAGGCAACTCTATTTCAGTTTGAGCATCCATCCCTAATCTGAAAATACAAAATTTACAATGCCCCAAATTCTGAAACATTTGCACAGCGACTTGATCCCACACAAGTGGAAAGTTACATACTGTGAAACTATCTCATGAGTAAAAATGTTTAATATTGTATAAAATTACCTAAAGGATATTTAAATAAGATGTATAAGCAACACAAAATAAATTTTGTGTTTAGACTTGGAAGCAATTCCCAAATAATTTATGTATATGCAAATATTCCCAAATAGTATAGTTTGGATCTAGATTGGATCTAAATGTGCCTCAAGGGCTCATATGTTGAAAGTTTATTAGCCAGCCTGTAGTGCTGCTGGGCAGTGATGGAACCTTAAGAGGTAAGGCCTAGTGGGAAAAATTTAGGTCATTGGCTGTATACCCTTGAAGGAGACATTGGATCCCTGGACCCTCCTCTTTCTATTTGCTTCCTGGCAGCCATGAAGAGAGCAAATGCCTCTCTCATCTGCTCTGACCATGATTTACTGCCTCATTATAGGACCAAAAGGAATGGGGCTAACCAACCATGCAGTGAAACCTCCAACATGAACCAAAGTAAATCTTTCCTCCTTTTTTTTTTTTTTGGTACTGGGGATAGAACTCGGGTCCTTGCGCTTGCGCAGCAGGCGGTGAAACCATTGAGCTACATCCCCGGCCCCTCTTTCCTTCTTTTAACTTGATTATATCAGGTATTTTGTTGCAGTAAGAGTAAGCTAGCTAACACACCAAATCAGAAATCTAAAACACTTCTCGTCTCCAACATTTCCAATAAAGGAAATTAACTTGCATTTCATTCCTTTTTCCCGTCATCATTTACTTAACTCTGTCAGAAGTCTGTTTATTTCATTCTGTCTTATTTTGCAGCTCTTTTATCAAAAAATTATGTATGCATCTCATTACAATAATTGTGTTCTCAATTCTTCATATAAGTGAACTTAATCTTAGCTCTCTGAGGAAGACAACTATTATGTAGTATCTACACCCAGCACCTAAAGCAGAGTGTGCTAAATTGTAGGTGTAGTAATTATTAGGTGAATATCTATTTTATGGATAAGAAAGCAGGAACATGTAGACCTTAAGTAAATTGTTCAAGATTAACATCATCATGTGAGGGGGGAGGAGGAAAAGAGGGAGGAGTGGATGGGGAAGATACACCATAAACAGAGACCTAATAACCTCAATTAATATAAACATTATATGTCATAAACATGAACTAAGAATAACAAGAATGAAAATGAGGAAAGGGGATTTAAAGGCAGAGAAAGGGAGGTGAGTGAGGAGGGGATTAAAAAAAGAAACAAGCTGTATTATGTACATGAACCTACTCCCCAAGAAGAATGTAAACTTCATGTGCTGCGAACGTGTACTAATTTTTTTTTAAAAGGTCAAGATCATACCACTTTTAATTTCTGGAGCAGAGCTTCTAACCCAGACAGGAGAATCATCATCATGATTCTGCTTCAATTGTTTGTCTATTTCAAATAATGTCCTTATTCTGCTTAATCTATGCTATTTCTGTCTCTTTTATTTATTGAGCCTTTCCATCATCCTACCCTGACATTTAATGATCTTTCTCCATTTTTCAGTCAAATAACACAAAAATTTCATTAATGTTTCTAGAGCTCAGTGATGTGAAGTGTCTGCATTATTTGGTTGGGAGCATTTAATGTGTTTTTATACTTTTGTGTACTGGAAACATCTTGGGTTTGATGTTTCCTTTCTTTCTGGACTTTCATCTGTATGAAAGTATATAGGTTCCCTGGGTTATTATACTACGAGTTGTGAGACCAGAAAATTGTTCATCACAAGTAGCAGATAGATTGCATAACAAAATGTGAGAGGAAATCAGTTAAATTCCAACTCCAGTGTGTCCAGCATGCATCAGAGCACAGATACACACACACACACACACACACATATATGTCTCTGTCTACAATTAGTCATTTGCTATTGCCTGTCTGGTAAATCATCTGTTTCCTTGTCTTCAACTACATGCTCAGAACTGTTGGGCCCTAAAATACAAGATTGATTACATTATTTTCTAAATTTTCAAACTTGCTTGGAGTTCCAAGGACTTTTGTGAATTCTAGCTGTTTGGTTTTTATTCTCCCCCAATAGATTAAATGATCTTTGAAGATAAGAATTTTTTCATATAACCATTTCCTTTCCACATACACTTCTCATCATATGCTGGAGCTTTCAGGAAATGCTCAAGAAATAGTCTGTGCACAGACACCACACACACACGCACACACACACACACACACACTGGCACACAAGGTACCAACTCTATCTCAAACAATGGTTATCCAAATTGTGCGTGGGCTTTATCTAAGTTTCCTCTGTTGAATGACTCTTTTATAAAGGTTTCATCAAGAAGAAATTAAATAACAGCTTTCTATAGCTTCCTTATTTTTTGCCTATTTGAGCCAAAGACCACTTACTCCATGGCTGTTTCACAAGCTATTGAGAACTGAATTAGGCAAATAATCCTATGGCAAGCAAGGCTATGATGTTACACATTAATCATGAATATAACTATTGAGCACTTAAGGTATGTTAGATAATGTAGTAACTATAGACAAATATAAGATGCAGTCCTTTAGCCATAGGAAATTCTCAGGCTTAGCTAAGAAAGAAAATATAAGAAACAAATTTTTTTCTCTGATATCTAGTAACCAGATAAATGAGTAATTTATCTAAAAATTTCTTCTTTAGCCCTAAATGACTTTCCTTAATGCTTGTTCATCTATTTCTTCCAGAAAGAAAAATAAATTAAAGGAAGGTGCCAGTAAGTTCAGTAAAAGAATTGGAGAGACCCTGATGTTATAAAAGTACTGAGCAGGCTCCAAAAAAATTGTACTGTAGTTTAAAAACTTCTGGGAAGTTTATTTTCATAACAGGTTTGCCACAAGAGCACAGGTGTAGTGAAAACCACCACTAAATCAAAACCAACATGGGAAAGGAAAAGACTCATATCAATATCGTCATCATCAGACACGTGGATTCAGGCAAGTCCACCACTACTGGCGATCTGATCTACAAATGTGGTGGCATTGACAAAAGAATCACTGAAAAATTTGAGAAGGAGGCTGCTGAGATGGGGAAGGGTTCTTTTGAGTATGCCTGGATCTTGAGTAAACTGAAAGCCAAGGGTGAGTGTGGTATCACCATTGACGTCTCCCTATGGAAATTTGAGACCAACAAGTATTATGTGACTATCACTGATGCTCCAGGACATAAAGACTTTATCAAAAACATGATTACAGGCACATCTCAGGCTGCCTGTGCTGTCCTGATCATTGCTGCTGGTGTTGGTGAATTCGAAGCTAGTATCTCCTAGAACAGGTAGACCGGTGAGCATGCCCTTCTAGGTAACATGCTGGGTGTGAAACAATTCATTGTTGGTGTTAATAAAATGGATTCCACTGAGCCACCCTACACCCAGAAGAGATGTGAGGAAATTGTTAAGGAAGTCAGCACCTACATTAAGAAAATTGGCTACAACCCTGACACAGTAGCTTTTGTCCCAATTTCTGATTGGAATGGTGACAATATGCTGGAGCCAAGTAATAACATGCCTTGGTTCAAGGGATGGAAGATCACTCATTAAGATGGCAATGCCATTGGAACCACAGTGCTTGAAGCTTTAGATTGCATCCTGCCACCCACTCGCCCAACTGACAAGCCTTTGCAGCTACCCCTTCAGGATGTCAACAAAATTGGTGGTATTAGTACCATGCATGTAGGCAGAGTGGAGACTGGTGTTCTTGAACCTGGCACGGTGGTCACCTTTGAACCAGTCAATGTCACAACTAAAGTAAAGTCTGTTGAAATGCATCATGAGGCTTTGAGTGAAGCTCTTCCTGGTGACAATGTGGGCTTCAACATCAAGAAAACGTGTCTGTCAAAGATGTTCGTGGTGGCAACGTTGCTGATGACAGCAAAAATGACCCACCAATGGAAGCAGCTGGTTTCACTGCTCAGGTGATTATCCTGAACCATCCAGCCAGATCAGTTCTGGCTATGCTCCTGTACTGATTGCCATACAGCTCACATCGCTTGCAAGTTTGCTGAGCTGAAAGAAAACATTGATCACCGGTCTGGTAAGAAGCTGGAAGATGGCCCCAAATTCTTGAAATCTGCTGGTGCTGCCATCATTAACATGGTTCCAGGCAAGCCCATGTGTGTTGAGAGCTTCTCTGACTATCCAACTCTGGGTCGTTTTGCTGTTCGCTATATGAGACAGACAGTTGCTGTGGGTGTCATCAAAGCTGTGAACAAGAAGGCTACTGGAGCTGGCAAGGTCACCAACTCTGCCCAGAAAGCTCAGAAGGCTAAATGAACATCACCCCTAACACTTGCCAACCCCAGTCTTAATCAGTGGTGGAAGACCAGTCTCAGAACTGTTTCTCCCAATTGGCCATTTAAGTTTAATAGTAAAAGACTGGTTAATGATAACAATGCATCATAAAACCTTCAGGAGGAAAGGAGAATGTTTTGTGGACCATTTGTTTTCTTTTTGTGTGTGTGGCAGTTTTAAGTTATTAGCTTTTAAAATCACTTTTTAATGGAAACACCTTGACCAAAAATCTGTCACAGAATTTTGAGACCCATTAAAAATTAAAACAAAAAATTTCTGGGAAAAGAAATGGAATGTAATTTCATCAAAGTCATTAACTATCACCCTGTATTAAGCCCTGGTACTTTTTAACAAAAAAAGACATAGCAAACTCATGGCTATGAAACACACTTGGAAAGGACATATAACTTGAGTGGAAAAAAACAACCCATAGTCATATGATGAAATATTTTCTTATATGGTGAGAGTCCAACAGCCTTTTGATGAAAGAAAACCCATTCACAACAAGGCTTCTCTCCAACAGATACTGTGCTTTCCAACCTTATGAAGGAAGACTGCCCCTTTTTTCTCCAAGCCCCACCCCCCCGCCGCCTGCCATACTTGTTCTTTGGAGTTCATAGAGAAAGAGAGAAGAAAAAAGGGAATAAAAAAGCAAAGAGAAAGAGAGAATAGCAAAGACATGGAGGAGTGAAATGGTGTGAACTTAGTATTCTTTAATGGTCACCCAGGACATGATGACCTCAAGTCAGAAAAAAGGGTAATATTCAAAAATAATTCATATCAGGTAAAGGACCCAGGGCTTTTGGCTTTACAAGATAACAGTCTAGGCTGCCATGTATAGTTAGCATCCCTTAATAACATGTAGAAATGCAAGATAAGATATTTTAACCATTTAAAAATCCATGAGCTGGGGATTTAGCTCAGTGGTTTAGCCACCTGCCTTGCAAGTGCAAGGACCTGAGTTCGATCCCTGGTACCAAAAAAAAAAAAAAATCCATGACTGTGCTCATGAAAAAAAATCCATGGTTATGCTCAAGTCAGAAGCAGGGAGAGAGATGAGCCATAGAAGAAGGTACAAAATGTCTAACGCTTTACTCTTGGCTATTGAGTGGAATTATCCAACTGGAGTCACCTAGGAATTAAACCTAAATGGTTTACCAAGTCAAAGAAAACTGGGACTAGAAAACTGCCTATCAGCCAAGAGAGACAATCAGGAAGTTGTCTCAGCTATGATTCTCATTGCAACATAGAAGACTACATCAATAAAAAATTCCCCCATGGGAACATCTCAAGCCCCTGTGTTTGGAGTTTCTTTTACCCAACATTCATGCTTCAAGAAATGCTTGGGCTGAAAAGTAATATAAAACTGCTCTTGGGCTGATGATAGCTCTTAGTAGTTCACACATAGTAAACAAAAACACCCCAGAGGGATTCTTTAAAAACTCAGGTTGCCCAGATTCCCAAAGAAAAATAAAGTCCCTCTCACAATCCCATATTATAAGATGCACAAGGAAACTGTTCATTGTGAATGAAAGTCAACAGAAATAGCAGACATAAAAACTAGAGGCCCAAAATATAAAAATACTAAAAAATACTCAGAGAGAGAGAATACAACATGACATGTTTAAGGAATCACCTTAAACTTCAATCGAAGTTATTAAAAGGTATAGAAATCATAAGGTGCAAAGAGAGTTAATGAACTGGAAGCAAAATCTGAGTACACTGCCCAACACACAGATTAAAAGATGTTAAAAATAGGAAATTCAAAAAAGAAGTTAAAAGACATGGAATATAGATTGAGAAAAGGAAAATTTACAGAAAAATAGAATAAAGATAAAAGAATTTCATTAAAAATAAGAGAACAAAGATAATTCAGATTTCATTTTAAAAACCTTTGGATTAGGTGTGTTTCTTGTATATAGCATATTGCTGGATTTTGCTTCTTTTTTTTTCTTTCTTTTTTTTGTTTGGTACCGGGGATCAAACTCAGGTCCATGAGCTTGAGAGGCAGGTGGCAGAACCACTGAGCTAAATCCCCAGCCCACAGATTTTGCTTCTTAGTCCATGCTGTCAGTCTATTTCTTTTGATTGGTGAATTGAATTGGTGGATTAAAGTACGAGTCCAAACACAATAAATAATAAAAAATGCACATACACACTAGTTGTTATAAATTACATGAAACTTTAAAAAATCAAAATGTCCAAGAAAAAAAAAAAGAATAGGTGTAATAGAATAAATAGCAAACTGAATAGCAACAGAAATGCTAACAGTAACATTAGAGGCTGGAACTCACTGGGATAATACCTTCTGAACATTAAGGAAAAATAATCAGCAATTCAGAATTGTGTTACCAACTAAACTATAACTCAAGAGTGAGAGTGAAATGAAGACATTTTCATAAAACTTTGCCACTCATAAAAGAAAGCAAAAATAAAATGCCTTGCAAGAGGGCAAACAACATATGAACCTACATGTAAACTGTTGACTTAAAATATCAAAAAAATATGAATAGTTGAAGGATATTATTTAAAAATAAAATACTAAATGCCATACATTCAAGCTGAATGGATGATAAGGTCCTTCCTCTTAAGTCAACTAACAGATACATGTTAAAAAGCTTATGCCTACAATTGACATAAATAGGAACAAAATATATAAGTTACAAAGAAAAGATAAAATATAATTTGATGGCCATATTTTGGTATGTGGAGTTAATTTTACCTGTACTACTCTCCATTCTTTCATATAAATAAGCAAACAGGAATGCTTCATCATCCTCACACCAGGACAAGGCTGAAAGTTAATGGGAGTGACTATAAATAAAAACTGATTAACCACAAATATATAAAGAGATTGTTTTTAATTGAATGATTGAAACTATTTTAACAGGAAAATTTTAGCTATATACTGTTCCTAATAAACATGTCTAAAATATAAATGATACATGTTTATAAAATATAAACATGTCTAAAAGTAAATGATACTAGATTGAAAGATATGAACCAGGCAACTGTTAACCCAAAAAGCCACAGGTGTCAACATAGCATCAGACAAAAGACTAATTAAGGCAAAGGACACTTTACTATAAGAGGACAAGACTAATAAGTAACTAAAGGGACAATTTATCCAAAAAATGCCATATACCTAACAATTTAGTTACCAAATATATAAAGCAAAAATTGACAGAAAACAAAAAGATATTTACAAATCAACATAATGAAAATTTTAATATTCCTTTCTCAGAATTGACAGATTAATAATTGATAGGTAATATAGACAAAAAATTAGTAACAATATAAACAGTTAAAACAATATAAATGTGCACTGTAACCCCAGCACTTGGAAGGCTGAGGCAAGAGGATTGCCACAAGTTTGAGGCCAGCCCCGACTACACAGTGAGTTCTGCCCAAGTTGGTGTGTATGCTTGGAAGTTTAAGGGGACAAGAGCAGTTCATTGTAGTAAGTGCCAATATCCATCATCCACTGTGTAAATATCCCACCATGATCTATTTCAAGTTACTAACACCAAAGTATGGTGTTCGGAAGAAGTACCCACAATCAACTTGTAAAGCCAACATGAGATAAGGCTGGTTCCAGCACATCACTGTAAACAGTTGAAATGTATCTTTAGAGTCACATATTAAGACAAAATGTTTAAAATTGGTGTACTTAGTATCTAAATCAAAAGTTTAAAAATGAACGGTGAAATAAACCCAAAGGAATTAGAAGAAAAGAAATAAAGAGTAAAAATCAATGCATTAAAAGCAGGAATAACATTTTAAAAAGAAAATACTTCTCTTAAAAGACAAATTAAATTGGCAAAATCTGGCTAACTTAATCAAAAGAAGAGAAATGAAAATGTGTTCTTCTAAATAGGAAGAACATAATAGAAATGTAGTAGAGAAATAAAAGATAAATATTATAAACAACTTAGTGATAAAAATGTGAAAATATAGATTAAAAAGGCCATTTTATGGAAAAAATATAAGAAAATTAACTCAAGAAGAATGGTAAAATGTAGCATACATGTTACTATCTGTGAAACCAAATCTAACCCCTAACCCCCTGCTGCTTCTCTCCCTACACATGCACAAACACAATCTCCAAGCCTGGCTGGTTTTACAGGTAAGTTCTACCTTCAAGAAATGTATAATTTTAATATCATAAAATTACTTCAGAAAAAGGAAGAAGGTTAATCCAACTCATTTTATGAGGCCATTAAATCTTAAAACAAAATAGGAAAGAAGTATAGGCCAATTTCCTATATATGAACAAAGAAAAAACATACAAAATAGCATATTTTAGAATAAATATATTTTCTTAAATCATCGTTAATTAAGAGTAACCCAAGACTGTAAGAATCCCTTAGAAGACCTATTAATATAAATCATTACTTTACCAAATTAAGAAAAAGTCTTTTTTTCTATCGAGGTAGAAAAAGTATTTCATACAATTCAATAACCTTTCTTGGTTATTCCTCCAAGTAAACATTATTTTAAGCAAAGTAAAAATAGATGGATACTTACATATATTTCAAAAACCTACTACAAGTATAAAAATTAATAATGCCCCAAACATAAGAATGCCCATTATCCTACTCTCAGTGTTATACTGTGCACCCTAATAAACATCACAGACAAAAGAAAAAGCTGAACCTGAGCATGATGGTGCAGGCCTGTAATCCCTGCACTCTGGGAGACTGAGGCAGGAAGATTGCAAATTTGAGTCCATCCTAGGCAATTTAGCAACTTAGAGAGACCCTGTCTCATAAAAATAAACAAGGGCTGGCAATGTAGCACAGCATGAAGGCACTGAGTTTCATCTCTGGTACCACCAAAAAAAGAGAGAAAGGAAGGGAAGGAGGAAAGGCGGTAGAGAGGGAGAGAGGAGAAAGAAAGATAAAAAATTAAAATATTGAGATGTTATAGCAGTCTTATTCATCTTATTTATAGGAACCAAAAACCTCAAATCAACCCAAATGTCTATCAATCCTAGAATGAGTCAACAGACTGTGCAATATGCACACAGTGGAATATTATCCAGTCATGGTAGAAAGAATGGTTAATACAGGTGACAACAAGAATGAATTTTAAAGTGAAAGTGAGTTCTGCCAGGCAAAAGCAACCAGTCTCAAAATAACACAGACTTTGTATTTCATTTCTGCAAAGTTCAAAAACAAAAAAACTGATAGGAACAGAAGATTGCTAAGGGATGAGAAGTGACTGCATGGAAGCGCAGGGTGACAGGAATGTTCTATACCCTCACAGAGTTGGTAATTACATGGCAATATAAAGTCATCAAGGCTAAGAACTTAAGAATTAAGGGCTGTGCATTTTATTGTGTAGTATTTATATTTCAATTTACAAAAGTACAATCAACATAAAATGCTAAAGATTGAAAAAAGTAACATAATTAATGAATAATTGTTTACGTAGAATATTCAAAAGAATCTGCAAGTAAATATTAGTTCTAATAAAAAGGTTCAGTGAGGTTGCCAGAAATCAATATACAAAAATCAACAGTTATTTTTAAAATGTAATTTTTAAAGAACATTATCAATTATGGCAATAAAAACTTTTAGGTGCCCATAAATAAATCTAACAAATGATGTGTAGGATTTTTATGGAAAAAGCAACAAAACTTTATTGAGGGAAAAGAGAAAAAAGGATGTTACTGGTTGTGAACAGTTCAATATTTTAAAGATGACAGTTTTCCCCAAATTTACTTATAAATTTAATGCAATTTCAATAAAAATCGCACTAGGGTTTTTCAAAGAAGTTGACAAGATGATTCAGCTAAATAATTTCAAAGAAGAAGGAAGAGGAAGGACAACAGAGGAGAAGGAAAAAAGTTATGCTCTTGAATATTAATACTATATTATCATATAAAACCTTACTAATTTAAACAGTGTGATATTGCCACCAAGAACACAGCTGAGAAATGGAACTGCTTAGATATGTAAATTTGGACTATGACAATGACAACATCACAAATCATTAGGCTACATATGCAATAAATGATGTTCTTTGTAATATTATGGGAATATATTTAAACTATCATATATTGAGACATCATCACATAAAAAAAAGGTTGATCCATTTACATAGAAGAGAGAAAAATTTGGTATCTATTTTACAACATACAAAAAAAATCATCTAACTGTGAAAAGTATAATTTATAAAGAACAGAATAGTTTGATGATATCTGAGTACTGCCACATACTCACAATGTTAAGAATATAAACCATATTAACAAATTAAATATTAAAGCTATAACTACATTAAATGAAGAACTTCTGTAAATCAAGATGACAATAAAAAGTGATCAATAACTACTGTGGAAGGTGTTTACAACTCACTTAACTGGCTTTATTTAATCAGACCATATAGAATTCCTTAATAATCAGCCAAGACAAAAACCCAAGTAAAAAGAAAGCCCAAATAGATATTAAGATGATTTTTGGGAGAACACATTAAAACCATAGCACTAAGGTTATCACTTATGACTGTTACTGTCTCAGTTAGTTTTCTCATTCTAAGACAAAATGCCCAACACCCAAAGTTAAAGGAGGAAAGGTTTATTTGGCTCACAGTATGTAGTCCATAATTTTAGTCCATAATTGTTTTAGTCCATAATTGGCTGGCTCCAAGGCAGGGTGGCATGGCAAAGGCACGTCGCAGAGGAGAAACAGTTCATGGCAGGCAGAAGACACAAGGCAGAAAGGAAGAAGCTACAAGTGACAATAGCAGCTTCTTTCTGCCCCTTTTATATTCTATCTAGGATACCTGGTTTAGGGTAGGTGCCAAACCAATCAGTGGACTAATTTAGTAATCACACACCCTTAATCCCAGCATCACACACTCTAGATTCAGCCACCTCTGAAAAATCCCCACCTATGACAACATGAGGGTGTGGGGGGTCATCTAGACACAAGCCATAACAGTTACCAACCATGTAGCCTTGAAGGTTACTGAGCTAATACTTCCTCAGTTCTTTATTTATAAAAATAGGGACAATAATAGTATCTCCTGTGGGCATTAAAGAATTGATGTATGTAAAATGCTTAGAATAATGCCTGACATATAGTATATTTGTGACTATCCTTGACATCATTATCATCATTGATGTCATCAATGTCATTCAGACACTGATCACCTCTGGGAAGCAAGGGGCAAGAAATGGAGAAGAATGTAAGCTTTATCTGTAAGGAAACATGGACACAAGCTATCATATATTAAATTTGAGTTTAAGGTGAATATATAGTTCAATGTATTGAGTATATGGCTGTTTGTCATGTAACTTTCTGGACTTGTATATTTCAAATAGTTTATAGACTGAAAAGCATTTTTCTTTTTAAGTAAAAAAAAGATGTTCTTTGAAATATTATGGGAACATATTTAAACTGTCTTGTATATTGAATGACTATGAAGAGAAGATATTATAAGAACATGTTTTTAGAAAAAACACTTGATAATTAGCTACCTGCTAGCAATAAAAGTTACAAATTAACAACTGAAGAAGGAAAAAACAGGGATGTTAAAAATAATGCTTTCTAGGAAGATCTTAGATCCCAGAGCAACAGGAAAATGTGCAGAAATGCAGTTTCTAGACAGAGTTTTAGACACAGAAGTTCTTGAAGTGTCAAAGAAATACTACTGGTTTATATAATATCCAAAATTATCTTTCCTAAGAAAACTATTAGAATAACCTATGGAAAATTTATTCATTTTTGAATGAGTATTTACTGAACTTCACTTAAATATACATACATGTTTTCTGTTTGTCTCTTTATTTGAGGCAGATTTTAGTTCATTTTAAAAAAGAAAAAAAAATTTCATATTCTTTTATGCATATATTACAGTAAAGAGATTTTATGCTTTCCTAGAGAGAAGGAAATCCACCATGGTGGATTCACCATGGTGCTTTCAGAAGCAAATAGCAATACACGTAAACATGGCTTACATGGTAGACGTTTATTTATTGTCAAATCTACAGAGAAATCTGGAGGTAATCAGCCCTAGGATTGATTCAGTTGTTCTCAGACTCTTTCTGCCATCTTGTGTTGGGATGTTTTGCTCAAGGTCACAAGATGGCTGCAGTAACTCTAAGCATCATGCCTTCATACAAACAAGCTCCAAGGCAGAAAGCAAATGGGATGGCAGACCTCTAGCTTGCCTCATGTTTATGGGTAAGAAAATCTTTCCCAGAAGTCTTTCAAATGAACTTCTCTTCCATCACTATGAACCTCACTGGGTCACATGAACATCCTTTAACTGTTCATTGGCAACTGGAATTGGAAAGTTATGACAGTGCAGACTCATTAATCCATCTGTGCAGGCAGAGTCCTCATGATCTAACCCTCCCAGGAGGCCCTAACTCCCAACACTGTTGCAATTCGGGATTAAGTTTCCAAGCTTTCCAAGCTTTTCCGGGAAACACATTTGAACCATAGCACCATACCGTCCCCTAGACCTGAATTCATTTTTTTTTTAGCACATCACCACCTGAATCTGAACAAAACCTGGGTCATGTTATCAAGAGAAGGAACTTCTGCGCCACAAAGAGAAGCATGGGCTAGTCATACCAAGTGAAGAAGGCAAAGGAAGAAAATAGAGAAAACACAAAACTACATAGTATCTATTCAGTTTTTCCCAAGAAGACATTTTTCTTGTGGCAGAAATTGTTGGTTGTTCCTAACAGTCATTACCCAGCTGCTATGGCTTGAGTGTGTTCTCCAGAATTCATGTGTTAGACAACAAATCCTTGCTTTAACAGTGTGGAGAGGAGGGACTTTTAAGATGTGATTAGACCATGAAGGATTAATGTGTTTCATAAATGGATTAATGTGCTGTCACAGGAGTGAGTTCATTATCATGACAGTAGTTTTGGTATGTAAGTTTATCCCTCTCTTACTATCTTTTAGCATGGAATGCCTTCCATGGTATTATGACTTCACAAAAAGACCTTATCCATATGTGACTTCCCAGCTTCCAGAATCATGAGGAAAAATCACTTGTTTTCATAAATTACTCAGTCTCTGGTATTCTGTTACAGCAGCACAGATTGGACTAACACATCACTTCTCTCATCAGGAGCACCAAATTTGTTTATATTTTGGACAACCAATTATTCTACAGAAGTTAGAGCATTCTATGTCCTAACAGTGAATCTTAATTGTTCTGCATTCATCAATAAATCCATTTCCCTTTTCAGCAATCATTTGAAAAAATGGGCTACAAAGGGAATTCTGCTGTGGGTCCTCAGGAAAAGGGCAAAAGAAAGGGGGCTCTCTCCTGGTCTAGGAACACTGAAATGTGAGGATATATTTGATGTGAAGGCTATAGCTGTTTTGCAAGCCTGAGGGAAATAAGTCTGTAGCTACCACAGTGAAAATGGGTTCTTAATGATACTGATGAGCTTGTAATTCAATCAAACTTTTTTCACCCTCCTCCCAACTTCTTGGAATGAGAAATAATAAATTTTCTTCTTTGCTTAGGCCATTTTGATTGTTTTGTCACTTGCAATCACATAATCTTGATTCCACATTCACATCATTTAACGAGAGGTTTCAAAAACCTAGATATATATGAGCTAAAAGAGCATACCTAGCAGTTTTAAACTGGTTCTAATTTGTGTGTTCAGAATAACCAAGTACCACAATACTTAAGAAAACTTTTACTAACACTTCTTACATGTAAGACAATTTTCACAGCCCTATGAGGAGTCAGATATTGAGAGAGTATAGGGACGCAGAAGTATGAAGTGCATGATCCTTAAATTCAAGGAATTTAAAATGCAGTTGGCAGTAAAAATTTTAATTTGTTACATCAGTTTTAAAGAAGTGGCTCCATTATTTTCAAGGATGGTACTTATTATCATCCAAGCAATAAATTGTACTACTATGCTATAATATATTAAAAATCAGAATCCCTTACCACACAAAAATCACCGGATTCTAACTATTAGATAAATCTTTAATTTCATGAGGTCAATCCTTCTTTTGAAATAGCTACTGACATGTGAATAGATTTACTTTTCCCCTGAGCAAACTGAAATTCAAAGAGAAATGCATAATGTCCCATTTTTTACTTAAAGTATCTTACCTTTTATGAATAATCATCATGGACTCAGAATTAGTGGAGTCTAAATTAATGAGTGTATTTGCATTAGAGTATGGTGATTTTCAATTTGATGATTTAATCTTTGAATGCATTGATGAAAATAAACCTAACACAGATGGCAGATAGCAGTTCAACCTGCTCACACTTTGATAGATACATTCTGGTATTTGAGGAGAAAGTGCCCAGGGCAAAGAGCATCCTAAGTAGTGATAAGTGTGCATTTTGCCTTCATGGAGACCCTAAGGGAGATAAAGAGTGCTGAGCCATGGCAGGAAGGCAGCAACCGAGATAAGAATTACTTGGGTCCTGAATGTGTGTACCAGAGCATAAATTTATTAAAACCCCACTTTAGACTGTAAAGTAAATGCATGGATGAAACAGTTGCTGCTGATAGCTAAGTAAGGTTTGACTTGTTTCTGTAGAGTGCTTTTTTATAAAAATGTCAATGATAAACCAGGCTTTACTTTTTTATTTTAAAATATAATAAAAGTTAAATAAAATTAATAAATAAAGTTAATAAAAATTGACAAAAGTACAGTCAAGGTATATAGTGTGATGATTTGCTATACATTGTTTACTGACTGTTGCAGTCAAATTAATATGTCTGTCACCATCCTTCGTTGGGGGAGGGATGATGACATTTAAGATTTACTTTTCTTATCAATTTTCAAATAAACAATTCTGTGTTATTAGGTATAGTCACCATGTGTAAATAGGTTCCCAAAACTAACTCATCTTATAACTGAAATCCTATATTCTTTGACCAATATCTGCCAACTCTCTTACCTTCTTCCCTCCTGATAATTGTTTTCACACTCTCAGTTTCTATGACTTTAACTTTTTTAGATTCTACACATAATAATAATAATAATAATAAGCTCACAAATAAGATCACAAATACTGTTTTTCTGTGCTTGAGTTATTTTACTTAGCATATAATTGCCTATGAGGTTCATCAATATTTTCAGAAATGGAAGATTTTGCTCTTTTTATGATTGAATAATACTGCATTGTGTATACATAACACATTTTCATTATCCATTCAAGTACTGATGGACACTTAGGCTGTTTTTATATCTTAGCTATTGTGCAATAAACACAGATGTGTAGATATCTCTTAAAGATATTGATTTCATTTCATTTGGATATTTTATTGGTCACCTTTTCTTCACTGGGATCAAATATCAGACATCCATAACTTAAAGGAGGAAGGGTTTATTTTTTAGATAACAGTTTCTGAGAATTCAGCTCATGTTTGCCTGGTTCCAATGTACAAACATCATAGCAGAAGGGTGTGGCAGAGCAAAGCTTTTTAGTCTATGGTATGGAAACAGCGATGAAAACAGGGCCAGAAAGAAAGGAGCCAGAGACTAGATATAGTTTACAAGATATGCCTCCGTGATGCACCCAGAAGTGTGCTCTACTAATTACCTAGAAAAAAACAATGAAGTGCACAATCCAGTTCACCTGTCAAAAATATGTATGCAAAAACGGGATTTCTGGATCATTTGATAGTTTTATTTTTTTAACTGTTTTAAGGAAACTCCATACTGCTTTCCACAATCACTATAGCAATTTACATTTCTGTCAACAGAATACAAGGGTTCTATTTCCCCATACCTCTGACAATACCTCTTATGTCTTGTCTTTGTGGTAATGGCCAGCAAGCATCTGTCCCACAATTGTTGCAGGATCATGGATTACTGAATGCAGAATGGCCAAACAGTGAATGGCCAAGTGATCTTCTCAGTAAAACCATTTAAAAGTCTTTCACTATAGTTGTGGGCATTTTCCTCTCCAGAAACCCAGTGCCAACCAGGTCTGTAAATAGAAACTCTTCATTCATGGGAGATTATCATTCTCAGTTGACTCCCAAATAAAAGACTACTTGGATTGGAAAGAAGTTGGAAAAGTCAAGTGCAAGATGAAAGAACTTTCAAGGGACAATGGGGTGTTTTATCTTCTAAAACTTCCTTTTCAGCAAACTAATTACCAAGGACTACCATTCTTATGTTTTACAGAAGCCTGAAATCTTGGAAGATAGTGTTACTACATTGATATTTAAATAAGTAAATTTGAGTGTTCAGGTCACAAAACACAAGGAGTGGAGAAGCTGTCATATACTGGAAAAGACTGAAGATAACTAAATGTAATATGACATCCTATGTTGAATCCTACAGTTAAGAAGTACATGAGTGAAAGGACTAAGAAAACCAAAATAAAGCCTATAGTTTAGTTAATAATAATGTATCATGTTAAATTCTTGGTTATGATTAGTATATTATGGTTATATAAGATGAAACCAGTAGGATACAGTGTATACAGAAGTACTCTGTATATCATTACAGTTCATTTTAATTTTTTTCTAAACATTAAAATTTGTTATATAAGGTTAAATTTAAAAGTAAAACGTGTTCAAGACATTGTTCTGTTTGACCAATGCAGCTATAGAAACTGCTTTGAAGAAATTCAGAGAAATATTTTATTTTATTTTAAGGTAAAAATGATGTCCACTATGTGGGCTATATGGACAAAGCTCACTGCCTCTTAGGTGAAATCTACGGATTTGAGGAACAAGCTGAAGTATGTACTGATAATACCATTACTTATTACCTACTTCCTGTATGTCAATCCATTTAACATCTGTGCTTTGAGAAAGAATTAGATTTTGGGGAATCTAAATTTCAAGGCATGGGAGTTACTTGCAAGTCAGAGTTATGGACCTTGTGTTCTAAGCCTTATGTTTGTAAGAACGTCTGTTCTTGAAACCTGTTCTTTATAGACTTAGTTTCTGCATAAGGTTGATTTGGTTAAAAAAAAAAAAGGTCTATTGCATGAATTTGTCCATTTTGCAAGTGCAGAAAAGGGCTCTTTGTATTTTTTCACCTCTTGTTATAAAAAATCTGAAATATCCACAAAATGATAGAAAATGGCTCAGTGAATCCCCATGTATTCATAATCCAGATTCAACAATTATAAATTCATGACCCATTCTTGTTCAGTCTATACCATAAGCACTACCCACATTTGCTCCAACAAAATCATTTGCAGAAAATCCTAGCTATTACATCATTTTATCTGTAAATACTTCTGTACATATCTCTAAAAGATAATATATTTGCTAAGGAAAAAACCCTACAATATTCTTATCATACTTAAAAAGACAACAATATTACTCCATCAAATATCCAGGCAGTGTTGAGATTTCTTCACTTACTCATATTTTATTATTTTTACAGTTTATTTAAACAAGACCTATGCCTTGCATTTGGTTTTTATGTCTCTTAATTGTCAGATAATCTAAAATTTCCCCCTTTGTGATGGCTCCTCCAATTCTTTAGAGCTTTCCATTTCCTGGATGTGCTGATGACATTCTTGTGGTGCCATTTAACACATGCTCCACTCTATAGGCTTTTCTTTTGCTCATTCTTTCTTAAATATTTTCTTCCACACTGGCCTCTGATCTGGTCAAAATCATGATCTCGTTTCTGTGGCTTTAGTACAGCGCACTTGAGATCTGCACCCACACACCTAGTGGAAACTGCTATTCGGATTGCACACAGTCAACACCAACTTCAGTAGGTCTGCCCAAACACAAAAACTTGTTTTTTCTCCCTCCCTCTACCAATCCTTCATCCCATGCATTCTTTCTTCTCAGTGAATGGAATTACAATCTTCACAGAGTCCATGCCAGAAGCATGGGGTCCATCTTTGACTCTTCCCTCTCCTTGATTCAAATCCATTCCAATTCCTTTCAGTTCTACCAGAACAATGTGATCAATCCATTTCCTCCATCTCTGGTGCCAACACTCTCAGTATTGTCTCTGGTATCTCTTATCTAGATTGCTTTAAAAAAAAGCCTCCTAATTCATTTTCCTGTCACACTTCTTGTCCTATTTTAAATTTATTTTATTCTGCATTTAGAATGGTTGCTCTAAAACAATTATGCATACACTGCTCTCCTATTTAGAAACCTTCAATGGCTCTTCATTGCTCTAAGACTCAGATGCACTGCTAAACATGTAAAACCTTTAGGATTTGGACCCTGCTTACTTTTCCAGACTCATTTCTCTCCTGCTTTGCCTATACTTCCCATTCTGAGGGACCTCTTACTGAACCTTCAGAGGTGCCCCTAGACTCATGTTTCATCGTTGTCTGTAGGGAACAGGGGAAGGGGACGTTACCAGAACCTCTGCAGTAAGTCCTAGTCTCCTGTGAGCCATGGCAGCACACGGCAAATTACAGGAAAGGTAGACAAATGAGACTGAGAAGAAGCTGAGCTTTGGGTCTGATCAGTGCTACT